>APFE030171389.1:0-10438 GCA_000404065.3 Pinus taeda
CAAGTCAGAAATTCACAGCAACCACAGAGTTGAACCTTCATTTCAATGCATCATGAAAAGGATTCTGAACTTGATACTTCTCTTAGTCTTCAGCCAGATGCCATTCTCAACCAGAGTAAAATGAACCATGCATATATCAATAAAATGTTTCCCTATCAGAGGATTCAAATATGGAACATTGCTGTAAGCAAAGCATGACATATTTGGCCTGTATATATGTCGATCACGAAAGGTGAATACCTGCTATGAGCAGGAGGCTAACACTCAGGATTGAGGAAGAATATGTATTACATATTTTTTATTTGATTAATGAAATATGAATAGGAAGGGGTTTTGAGTAGTTGATTTCCCCTAGATAAATATTTGTGCATGTGTGATTTTTCTTCTTGCATGTTTATGATTTGTGATCTTGATTGTGAATTGAATTCCGCGGAGCACTAGAGTAGATTTGAGTCTTGTGTTTTAGTAAATTACATGAGAAGTTTCAAATCTATAGCATAATTTATACATCGTATCAGACTTGAATTCACATTAGAGAAGAAAATTCAAAGTTGTATCTCAGAGGTTCAAATTTAAAGATTAGTGTAGCAGGATTTCTTTAGATTTGAGAAGATGACCTTCAATGGACTAAGGATAGAGTATGCCTTGGAAGGTATCTAATTTTTTTTTTGCATGGAAGGAACACATGGAGGTAGTATTGGATGACAATGGGTTGCTAGAATACATCAAGATAAATGTTACAAAACTTCAAGCATCTGATGCCCAAAACCTTGCTCAGTGGAAAAAAGATATAGCCAAGGTGAGGAGAATCATGTTAGAGGGAGTGCGATATCATATTGCATAAAATATCCACGGAAATGAAACTTCGTTCGTGATGTGGAAAGCACTGAATTTTATTTTCGAGAATAGTAGCGACCACAAGAAGCTAATGCTCAAGGATAAACTTCTAAGTATCAAGATGTAGAAGAATGACACAATTTCAAAGTATCTTAGCAAGTTTACAGAGTGTCACGATGAAATTGGCATGGTAATTGTTATTGTCCCTGACTAAGTCTTGGTAACCTTATCCCTTCTTGGCCTTCCCAGGAGTCATCATAACTATCAAGATTCAGTGAATGTGAGGGAGAAACTACCAAGTTTGGAGCGCTTATGGTTGGATTTGGTGTAGAAGGAAATAAGGAAGAATATGAAAGACGGGACCTCATCTAGAGAAGAGGAAGATGATTTTTCTCTAGTAAATAATGGAATGAAGACCAAGGGAAAGATGTCCCAAGGTAAGTTTGAATCTAGCCAAGAGGGAAAGAAGAAAGACTTGTCCAAAATTAAATACTTCAATTGTCATGAATTCGGGCACTATGATACCAAGTGTCCACACAAAAAGCCTTGCAAGAAGGAGCCTTGTATGTGTCTCACCTCTGTAGCATTTTTGGAAGATCATGGTTATGATGTGATCTTTAATAAAGGAAAGGAATTCCTGAGACACATAGCTACGGGACAAGTGAAGCAAATAGGTGCTCGAGTCAAGAACGTATATGCACTTGACATAGAAGATGCATGCACAAACTTGAGGAGAAAGAAAAATAATAGAGATGTGGTAGTTGAGAGAGATCATGCTAGACCTCTCAACATGCATTCTCAAAAGGAGCCTCATGAAGTTTTAGAGAATCCAAAAATGGAGAGGAAGAGAGGAGGATACATGGAGATGTCCATTAAAGGAGAGACCTCCAATATGGGGACAGTTCAAGCTCAGTTGGTAGAGGGAGCACATTCGTCCATGCCTCTAGGTGTGAGGTGAATCGATGTGAAGTCCTAGTTCCAAGAGTTGTAGAAATTTGGGTAGGGTCCATTGAGGCGTTTTCCTCATGGGTCATTACCTTGCTATGGGGGTGAAAAATATTCAGTAGCAGGAGGATCAATGTCATTTAGATACTTAGGAGTGTAAAGGAGTGTTCATAACAGAGAAGGAGGCTCAATAGTAGAGTCAACAATAACACAGTATTTCTAGTAGACAGTTGCATGCACATTTACCTAGTTTGTTTTCTTTCTATGCTTCTCAATTGCAAATGTTTCAGTAGGAGAAGAAACATAAAGAAGTGTTGCATGTAGTACATTCCACAGGTGCATGATAAGTGTGGTTTATAATCCCTTTCTTACTGAGAAGGAGTGTTGAAAATGCAACAAGAAAATCACAGTTTGACCTTGCCTTGGTCAAACTAGAGAAAATGTGAATTCCCACACCAGAAAAAATATTGGAGGTAGTTAACTGAGGTGACATGGAACTTATGGAAGATTTAGTTTAGTTCAATATGTTTGATTACTAATTTATAACAATATAATTCAGTTCAATTGAGTTATTGTCAATTAAACTAGTTCTAACTATTGGAGGAACTAGTGGAAGGTCAGTTGTGGACGTGTGACTTCAACCACACTCAGTGATCAACTAGCTAACTAATCAATGAACCTAGAATATTTGATGCATGCAGAGAATTTGAGTTAGCTAGTTGAGGAGGAGATTCCAAGGCTGTGTAACATTAGTTGTAGACTAATCCTGAGTGTAGAGGTGTTCCATGCAATCAAATGACCATCCTAAAGGAATTTCACAATTCAATTAAGGGAACTTGGAACTTTCTAATTAATGCATGCCTAATTCCTCAAGGAACAACGCAAGGAAATAGGATCTTGGAGGGCTTGAAAATTTACTAAGTGTTGACCAGGGTCATTGAGTTAGGTAGAGGGATACACTATACACTTGTAGGGTGTGCTTAGGCTTGAGAAAGCATATGTATTACATATCTACTTTTTTATTAATGCAATATAGATAAGAAGGGGTTTTGAGCAGTTGATTTCCCCTAGATAAATCTTTGTGCATGTGTGATGTTTCTTCTTGTGTGTTTATGATTTGTGATCTTGATTTTGAATTTGATTCCACAGAGCAGTATAGTAGATTTGAGTCTTGTGTTTTAGTAAATTTCATGAGAAGTTTCAGATCTAGAACCTAATTTCTACATCACCTAGAAGAAAAAAGGTGAAAAGTAAATATTCTTTATGAAAATATAAATATTTATTTTATTTGGGAATATTATAGGAGCCATCACATGATAAGTTTGACTTCTACCTGCAAGGAAACATTGAAAATTAATTATGGTCCAAGAAGGGAAAACAAAGTCTTTCATATTGCTAAAAGGGATGACCCTATTTGGTTGATCTACTAGAGATAAATTTCATGGTTGGGGGTCCACCAAAAGATAACATTAATGGTGATAAATATCATGGGTGGAATATGTCTGAAATGTACTGTGAGAGAGAAAGGAAGTCTGAATTTAAAGGTGCTAGTGGGAGATAAACACTGGACCTTTACCAAAATTTAGTAGGACACTACTTGGGTTGAGATGTAAATTTGTGAAATATTTTTTATTACTTTTCTATTAGGAAAGAAGCCTAGCACTTAGGGAGGAACTACTGGAACTATAGTTCAAGGGCGGGCTCCATTGTATTCTAGGAATTCATGATACTAGGCCTTTGGATGCCTTTAACAAGGGCTAATACAAATGATGCACTTTATGCAGTTATGACTACTTTGATTATTTATGTGAACACAGAACTATATTCTCTCTGTAAATTGTAAAGGTACTGTGATAATGATTAATAGTTAAAAATATTACCTGGACTTATATAAATTACTAATAGTTGAAAATATTGTGATTAACATCTGGTTGAAAATGTTGAAATAAAAATACTGTGATTATGATTGAGAAATACTAATTGAATTTGTTGGTCATACACCACAGGGTGCTTTCCAAAGGAGGCTAATAAACCACCCAAGTTGCTTGATGTTGGGTTGATAAACCACTCTTAAACTTTAAAATGATTTCCACTACTAGTAAACCACATGTAAGTAAAATATTGTGTAGAGTGGACATGGTTTCCAAGAGTATTAGAAAGTAACAATTAGTTTTTGTGAATACCTTTTCGTATTGTTTTCTTTTTTTTTTACAAAATCGAACAATGGATAAAGGGTTGAAAGTAAAAATTGAATATTTCCATAGTTGTTACTATTTATGATAAAACTTTATTTCCTTAAAATAAAATCCTTGATTTTGAACAAGAGGGATCCCCTTTTGGGTGTTCTATTTAAAAAAATATCATGACTACAGGTAGATGTCATGAGTACAAGTTGATTAAAAAGAGATAAAATTAATCTAAATGAAAAGAAAAAGTTGTGTTGGGAGATGAAGCCTACTTAAAAATATAATAATGACGAAATAAAGAAGAGATGAAAATTGAGGACAATGTTAACTTTAATGGGGGACAAATGCAATATCCCTACAACGCACATATTTACATTGGCAACTTTGATTTTATTAACACAATAATATATATTATTGACATGGTCTAATTGGTTCGTGCCAAGAATTAGTTAGAAAAAATTTGGCGGTTTTGAATGGCCTACGACTACCATGTGGGTAACAAAATCATAGATCTTCCAACTATTGGAAAACCCACTTGCTTTGAATAAATAATACATGAATAAGTTCTTTTCATTTTGTGGAGAGGTTTGCACGATCAATTGTTTTGTGGTTGTAGGAATTGTTTCATCAGAGTACTAGTAAATATATTTCCAACCACTACATGTGAGGGTACCGGTGCATGGGAAAATATTGTTGGTGCTAGTAGTATCCTGTTTCTTTTTTAATCAAGTCATAGATTGATGCTCCAGTGTTGAATTTTTTTTACTTCTATACCCTTCATCTTACTCAATGAAAAGTAAAGTCACTCGTCTTTGTAGCAGTAGTTGTGGAGTGCTTCATCCACTTATTGTTTTTTCCTTCTTGTACACTCTCTTTTAGTAATGGGTTGATTACACTAAAGGCCATGTTCAATTCTGATTTCACTAACTAGTGGGAGTTTCCCATGAGTGGTCATTTCCCTCTTGAAATATTTGGAATGCTACATGGATAACTATGTTTTGAAGCATAACATTTGAGGGCACCGATATGCGTATGTCAACCTTATTGGTATTCCACTCTTTCTATTCATGGTTAAAAGGTAGTTTAGTTAATGAATCCAAATAGAAATGACAATCCAACACCTCACCCTGTGAGCATATTACTTAACCCATCTAGGTTGAGTGTAGAAAAGGAGTGAGGCGAAGGGATGTTACCTGAGTAGTGCACTTCAGATTTCATGATTCTTGTATGTTGATAAGATAAGATAACTATGTTAATTATGTTGAGGAGAGTACATAACTCTTGTGCATAGAAAAGATAACTTAACTATGTTATATAGATTTAGAAGGTTGCATGATTCTTGCATGTAGAAAAGATAAGTTAACTATGTTAATTCCTTTGAGAATATTGCATTTTTCTCATGCACAGAAAAGATAAGTTAACTATGTTAATTTTCCTTGAAAATATTGCATGTTTCTTGTGCACAGAAAGATTAGTTATCTATCTTAATTTCTTTGAAAAAAATTCAACAATGGTTTTAGGTAAATGGGAAAGAAACCGAGACGAATATTTCTTCATTAATGCTTAAATATTATAAGTTTTCTCTAAGATATTGTGGTCCATTTATAACCTTGAATAAAATAAATGTGGATACATGTCGATTACAATTACCAACACCATAATAATACACATTTATTTTCCATGTTATCCTCTTAAAGGGGACGAAGACCATTTCTCTAATTGTTCATAGATTTCCAATGCTTGTGCATGTTTAGAAGTTGGGTAGTTAGCACAAGAAATATTTAGTTTCATGATAATCCATTATGAAAATACCATTATGTAATGTACTGAGTTGAAATGCATTTTGGTCAATGGATGATTATGGTGGGTGTAAAGCTCATGTTAAAATTTATTGTATGAATTGATGCCTCTTGGAATTTTATTATACATCTATTTTA
Source organism: Pinus taeda (assembly GCA_000404065.3). Lineage (NCBI taxonomy): Eukaryota > Viridiplantae > Streptophyta > Pinopsida > Pinales > Pinaceae > Pinus > Pinus taeda. Next base: position 5,906 of record APFE030171389.1, read on the forward strand.
AACCTTGGCATGGATAATTATTATATGATATGGATGCTTTGCATTGGAGGTTGAAAATACAAATGTGGGTTGCATATAGAAATGCATTGCATTTATTTAATGCATGTGAATTATGGATAAAAATACATGGTTCTATAATTGAGTGCATTTATTTTATGCATTCGAAAGATGGGAAGAATAACCATGCACTTATAACTTTGTGTGTTGGTATTATGTTTTAGGAGTAAAGACAAAAAGACTAACAATATTTTATATTATTAACCTATGTCATTGCAATGGTAATAACAACATTGGTTTGTAGTAGAAGAAATAAGTCGAACATTACCCATGGTTTTGCAACAAGAAGAATAAATAGAAATAAATACCATGGTTGTGCACATATATTCCCATAGTTTTGAATTTGGATTAAATGCATTAAAATTCTGGCTTTACACACAAGGTATTGTAAGTGTTAAATAGTTATGGCTATGCATGTAAAAGTAAATGATTAACCATGGAAATAACTTTTACTTTTACATGTGCAAGTGTTTTCTTAATAAGAGGCCTAATGCGTAGAAGATTTTGAAAGAATAACTAGTGGAATTGAATATTGGATATAGGGAGATTTCAATTCTCCCACATTATATATTTGATGAAAAGTCATAATCTTTTGGTTCTTGATAATCAAGCTTTAGAGTTTATCGGTGATAGTGTTTGTAGGAAATAATCACGACTTTCACAAATAATGGAGTAATAGTTTTTAAAATAACCTCTTTTGCAGAGATCAAAAGATGGATTATAACAAATAATATTGTAGGTGATGAGGCCATTATGTATAACTATTGTTACCTGTACAACGAAATATCAGCTAACACCATTTACAATGGGTATCTTACTATGGGAAACAACCATGCCGTGAAACATTGTGCTTGAAAAAATATTGGGTAATGTGACAACATGTTTATTGTAATGGTGTCTAGTTAGTTATCATTGAATTAAAGATTACGTTTTCTTCTTCTAAAAAATTTGAACAATGGACAAGTGATGGAATCCCTTGTTTCCATTGAATGAGGGGTGAAATCCCTCATGAAACATTTAATAAAATAAATGCTTGTTGGTTTTTCTCTTCAACGTTGCCAAGGTATATCGATGTTCATTTGTGTGCTTTTCGACATGGTTATCTTGACGATATTCTTACCATGCATGATGTTGAAAATTATATCATTCATTATGTTTTAATAACCCTAATTAATTGAACAATGTTAATGATGTAAAGTTGTAGCAGAAAGCATTTTGTTAACAAAATGCATTAATTATAATTTCTTTAAACAAATAGTTATTTGTTTTCTAAGGTTGCTTCACTTAATGATCATGATTATATCATTTGATTATTAGTTAAGTATGGGATAAGCTATTTGAGAATATTACATGCTAGTAAAACTAGTAATTTTTTTAATTATGTATATTATGTACAAGGTATACTAAGGGATGTTACAATATATATTTATATGCACACACCATGTTTAATTTTTCATTATTTAACTGCATTTTTAATGTATAAATGGACTCAAATCCTTGAAATTTTCCTTTCGCACTTGAATGGGGTACACTACAAAACTTAAATTTTCAATTCCATCAAATATCTCTCTCTTCTCTCTCTCTCTCTCTCTCTCCTCATCTCTCTATTATATATATATATATATATATATATATAGATAGAATATTAATTATAATATGTACTCAAAATAAAGTTTAAAAAAGTATAAGAATTATACAACTTCCTCACATCAAAAGTAATAATATAATATGTTTGATTTAATTTTAATTCTACTTTATGGTTTCTCCATCGTAATGGGTTGCAAAATGAAATATTTTATCTTCTTACTAGGAGAGTGGAAATATTGATGTTTTATAAATACCTTAATCAAATAATCAAGCGTGTACATTCATTTTTGTTTTTCATTATAGCCAACATTGTTTTTTTATTTTTTATTTAAACAGAATTTTATTTTTATTTTGAAAGGCACATGTATCAACCCTAGTTGAGCACATACTGAATCACCTCAATCTCCATGACTGTAAAAATATCCTAAACACACATACATATGGATTTTTTTATTAATAATATTTAATATGATGTCGTACTATTAATCCTAAAATTTTATACTTTAAATAAAATTACATTCTAAAAATTAAGAAAAATAGATTTAAACTTCTTTCAAATATTTAATTAATTTAAAATAAACAAATCCTTACAATTTTTTTAACTCACTTCATTTATCAATACTAACTAATTAGGTATAGATTACATAACACCCCTCTCCTGAAAACTATAATTCACATTTTTTAGAATGATAAATATCATTGACGATAAATATCACTTGTCAAATCAAAAGCAATGTCTTATTCAAAGTAAAAAGTTCCCCGTCCTTTTCTCATGTAGGAAAGTATTTGACTATAAACTTCACCTTCCTTTCCTCTATTTCCTTTCCTCTTTTTCGACAATAATCAACAAGAAACTAGGCCTAGAATTTGACATTTCATAGGATGCTCTTTTTCATTTTAAATGTATTTGAAGGTGTAGGAAAAGGTTTGTGTCAAAAATAACTCGTTAACAAAACGTAAATTTGATATTCACTTATTTAAATCAGCCTTCATAATTGATAGTAAGAATATTTGAGCTAGGTAGGAGGATGTGAGTGGTGGCATAGCTTACAAGAGGAGCATGGGGATAGAGTCCAAATCTTGGATGTTGAAACCTTGGCCAATTATAGTTCATCCAATGTTGAAGGAGGGGGTCCCTGGGGGCTATTCTCCCTCCCGATACACTATTGGGCCCATATTTTCCAACCAATATCATTCCATGGCTTCTAGGGGAGGTTGAATGGGGTTAGAGTTGGTAATCCCACAATGCAATTATGGTCGTCAATATGGGATTATGAGCATAGCTCTATGCATTGTATCTGATATTTCTCTAAAATTTCCCTAAAGTTGTTATCTTATATCAAAGAAATATTAGAGGTAACCACAAACCTACTTTTGAGATCAGGATCTAACCTTCCTAATGCTCAAAGAGGGCTCTCTCTTTATGATTTAACTTTGTTTAGTTAATTGATTTTAGGCTAGTTATTTAAGTTTTGATTTTTATTTGGTGGTGGAATTACTCGCTTAGATTGATAGAGAGATGTCATTTACCATTGGGTTATGGGGTCAAGTGTTAAGAAAATGGGATTGAATCAAGTTCTAAAGATCGTGTTTACAGGGCAAGGTAGCTGAGTAAATTCAAATCTTTTAGGCTGGATGGTGAAGTGGTTTTCGATCAAGGCCAAGGAGCAATTAAGGATTCCTCAAACAGGATTATGAGTGAAATGGTAGAGGTCAATCACAACTAGGGAGCAATGAAGGATTCCCTACTCTGGATATCAGAAGAAAACATTAAAATTATTAACTGTTCAAGACAAAGTGTACTTAAAAAAATTCTCTAATAATATTCCAGTTACTTCATTCAATTTAGATAACATGCAAGTATGTGAAACACTTAAGTAGATAAAAAATTGAAAAATAGCAAATAATTCATTGAAGTGGCCCAACACATGAATCCTATAATGAAATATCTTTATTACTCAGTCCAATCTACTAACTTGAAAAAATGGTACAATAAACCCTTAGGTTTCAGATCAATACAACTATAGAAATGTCAAGAAATCCACCTTCTATAACTTGAATTATGAATTATTTATTCAAAAACGTATTATATCCCAAACTATTTTGGGAATTATTCAAGGAAAAAGAAAAATCTTCATGCAAGAAGATAGAGACAGATATGTAACTGCTCCAAGTTGTCCTTGTTTATTTGGCTCTGCTGTCAGGTCTTTTGCTACTTTTTCTCCTTTGGTGTTTGTCTTCCATGCTGAATGTTCTTTTACTTTGGCTTTTGACTGATACTCTCTCATCTGATACTCTTTGACTTAAATGACCCGTTGCTTCTATTTTGGTGCTCTATTTTTACTGTTTAACTTGCATTTTCACAGTAAATCATTTAATTTTTCCCAAGTCTCTGTATCTAGTAATTTAATATTTACCATCCTCCTATAGACTTCATTTGCTTCTGTGTATTCTACAAATATGGGCTTGTTTACAAAAAGGTGGTTTACCTCATGCTGGAGGTAAAAGAGGTTCTCAAAGGTCTAGTATAGAACCTTTCTTGTAGGCATCCCTTTCATAGAGGAACTATTGGCTTGCTCTCTTGCCACCTCTTTGATTTTCCTATTATATTCTTCATGTGGCATTAACCTATCATTTATTACCAATGGATTTGGTATACATTTCTGCCTCAAAGCATCAAATTTAACCATGAATCTGCCTATAGCCAGCTCCATGGTCTGGCATTTGTCCTCAAGATTCATCATCAAGTTCCTATTGGTCAGTACTTTCTTCACCTTGTTGGGTTGTGTTATATTCTTTCCACATAGTTAATAGGGGGTTTGAGGGGTACCCGTAACCCCACTTTATGGGGTCTGGGGCAGCACCCCAGAAAATTTTGGTTTTGGACCC
>APFE030171398.1:0-23131 GCA_000404065.3 Pinus taeda
TCAACAGGGTACTCCCAAGAGTCTAAGGACACTGAAATATCTTTTAACACACCATCTGGTTTGATTACAGATCTATCTTCCAACTGCAGTAATGTAGGTGTATCAAGAAGATTAAGAAGCTTGAGTTGTTCCATGGTTTGTTTGCTCATGATGTTTATTGTTGCTCCTAAATCAATCAATGTATTCGGAATTTCAACTCCATTGGTATGTGTTTTTACAACTGGACTTCCTGGATCTAAATATTTTTGTATGATAATTTTTCCCATCATTATGTCTGCTATTTTTCCTACAAGTTGAATTCTTTTTACTTCTTTTATCTTTCGTCCTAGTTTCTTCATGCTCAACTCCTTTATTGTTTTCGCTAGAATTGCAATTTCCTTAATGGCTTGTAACAAAGGGATTTTGATACAGACATTTTTCAATTCATCTAGAATATCATAATTAGGAAAAATAATATGCTTTTCTACCCCTCTATCAACTTGTAATCTTTCAGAAAAAGGAGGTGTAGAAGTAGATATTGATGGTTGCTCTATGATAGGAGTTGTTGTTGTTGTTGTTTTTTTTTTAGTGTTTTGGTTTTGAAGAGATGTTCCTTCTTCAAAACTTTTATTTGGCTGTAGAGAATCTTCCTCAGAATTGTCTTGTTCTTGAATAACTACAAAAGACTTTTTATTTTCTAATATCCTCCCAGATCTTAGTTAGACATCATTGAGATATAGAGGAGTGATCATATAGGTTGGAAATTGTTTTCCTTCCACCATATAGGTATTCTGAGGATTTTTATTGTTGGGGTTTGGTAATGGTTGGGCAGGTAGTTGATTTGGTCTTTGTGGGAATGGTAGTGAAAGTTGAGAATTTTGGTTTTGAAGTTGGGGCTATTGATTTTGTTGAGGAATTTGTTGGGAAGGATAGTTTGGATACTATGGAGGATATTGATAGTATTGAGAGAATCTTCCAAAGTTGCTCCCAAGAATTCCAATTTGGTTGGGGCTGATTATACATTTGGTTGTTAAAGCCGTGGGTTTGTGGCCCCTGCCAAGGTCTTCTAGAGACAAAGCAAAGAGATTCTGCTAGATTTTCTTCTTGAAAAACAACCTTAAGACCAATAATTGAAGGAAAACTCTTGGTTTCATGGTTTTCTGAACAAATCACACAAGTCTCTATGATTTTTGCATCCAAAGAGAATTGTCTTAAAGCATGCTTCTTTCTGCATTTGGGAAAGAAAATAACTAAAGCATCAGTCTCGGCTTTCTGCTTGTTTTGTATCTTAAGGGTGTCTATCTGTTCACTAAGGCTCCCTAGAATATCTGTTTTAAATTCATCAAGCATATTTCCAATTTCTGCCCTACTCACTGATCCAGTTGCAGATTTATTCACTCTAGGAAGAGAAGGATCCCTTAGACCTTTCCTAGTTTTGGCTTTTCCTCATGAGAGATGAATACATAATTCTCCAATGTCATTTAATGGGAGTTGAGAGATATCTCCCTTCCCCATCATATTAAGGATGTCTATCCACTCATCTCTAATGGCTTTTAATAAAAGAGATTTTAAAGTATCTTGATCTAAGTTCTCCATTTTTGCTCTTTTTATGTTATAGTTGAATCTTTCAATTAAATCCTCCAAATTTTCATCCTCTTTTTGCATCATTTTAAACACTTCATCTTTGCGATTGATGGGCCTGCATTAATCCAAATACCTTTCCAAAAATGCTTTCTTCATGTCATTCCATGTCCTAATAGACTGAGTGAGCAACCCCATGAACCATTTTAAAGCAGATCCTTTCAATGTTGAAGGAAACAACTCAAGTTTTTGAGAGTCTTGTAAATAATCATAAGCTCTGCACAAGACTTCAAATTCAAATAAAAAGGTTTTAGGATCTTCACTTTTTAATCCATGGAAATTTGGGAGGACATAAGGTGATATATTTTTCATTGTGGCATTTGTATCTTCATCAACTATAGGGCATCCAAAAGAATTATCAACTTCTCTATTTCCTCCACCTCTTCCTCCTCCAAATAGTAAATTTTCTCCATTTATAACTTCTCCTTCTGGACCTTCTCTTCCTGCCATTATAGTTCTTCAGAGCTAATATAAGATTCAACCTGCAAGGTTAATTACTCTTCCTCTGGTTCCTCTATCAATGGTGTATTGAAGAAGGGTTCTCTTTCTTCCTCTCCACAAGAATTCTAATTCTTCAGCTAAAATATGTTCCCCTGTAGAGGTGAAAAAGGTTACTCTTTCTGTTGGAGATCCAAGATTTTCTTCCTCTAGGACTGCCTCAGTGGATGAAGTAGGAGATCCTCTTGATTGGATTTCTGACCTTAAAACTTCAGGAAGTCTATGGCTAGTGAAATGTGGAATATGAGTTTGAGATGGAGGTGTATCTCTTCTTAATCTTGGTGGAGTAAGTGGTGTTGTGGGAATTGAACTCTTGCCTCTAGCTATGAATTTACCCCTAGAGTCTCTTTCTCTACGCATATCATTTTTTTAGAAGTAAGATGAGGTTTACATAATTACACTTCCCCGACAATGACACCAAAATGTTTAGTCAATTTAGTGTCCTAAATCGCTTGCATAAAATATCAACTGATGTTTGTAAACTGATGAAGTGTGGTGCACTATATATGCTTAATTAACCTTTTCTTACTTTGTTTTTTTGTATTTTATGTTGTTTTGGGCGGTTTCGTTCCTTGATGTCTAAGAATGTTCAACCTAAAACTATGAGAAGATTTAAGTGAATCTAAAGAAATGTTCCTAAGTTAATCTAATTCTTTAAACCAAAAACTGTTGGCTAGTTAGAACCTAATTTGGAAAATAGAGCATCTATCTTATCTTATCATTAGTCCTAATCCATGGATCTAATTCTTAAAACCAAAAAGGAAATTGCGGTGTTTTTTGAAGTAAAGACAGAAAATGAAATCAATTAAAGTACTCCTGGTTACTTTAGCATTCAATTATGAAGTATGATCTTCTTGAGATGGAGTATATGCAATTGTCTGTACTTTAACATCCTAGAAAAATAAGCAGAGTATGCAACTAAGTGAGGATCTGAAAGAAAAAAGGTGAAAACATGTAAAAATAATTGTAAACAACTAATGCAATTCTGAATTTCTCCAACATTCAAATGTGAAGCATTACCCTCTTGAAGTGTTGTGTAAGAAGTCAATTATGCCTTAGTTCCTAAGTTCCTAAGTTCCTAGGAAGCTAATAACAATGTACTGAGTAATTTCAATCATTGTATGAATTAGACATTTAACCATTTAGTTTAGGATCATCATCATCTTGAAATGGTTTTTGAAAACATCCATTAACACAGTTAATTGAAAATTCTGTTCTAAGAAAATGAATGACAAAACAGTAAGAAAACTAAGCAACTGTGTATTCTTATCACTTCAATCTTAATTCAATTTGGAAACAAAGTTATTTTTCTCCATGAAATATCTTAGAAGAACAAGGTTGCATAGTTGTGAATTATCACTATGTTATTGATAAAAAACTAGAATGAAATATTATCCTAATTAGAAAACAGATTTGCTGAAAACAGAGTAATGCAAATTGAACTAAAAATAACAAATGAAAAACCTCCTCTAGTGTAGGGGCCCTCTGCAACTGATTTGGCTGGACTGCTAGCTAGTTAAAGATGCTCTTAACCAATCATTCACCACACAAACTTTATATTATGATAAAGCGAAGTTTGAATACAGATTATCAACAAAAAGCCTGAATTTAACACTTAATTTCTGAACAGTTTCTCAGTTCTATGTAACCGTTATTTAAAGGAAATAACATAAATCTTTGTGAGATAAACTTGCTACAGCTGACTAATTCGAATTAGATTTTCAATAGGAATGTTGGACTCTTGATTTCCTACGAAAAATCAAATCAAGAGTCCTATTTCTTCTGGTTAAGTATTTTGACTCCATCTTTGACCATGACCTTAGGCTCACTTTTCTGTCGATCTGGACCGAGTGAATAGGATAGAATCTATGTGTAGATGATTGTAGAAATGCCCATGTGTCCCAATTCTTCATTTGACAGTTGGAACCTACCAAACCATGAGAGTAGCTACGAAATCCATAATTAGCTGCAAAATAGGTTGCGTTTTGTAGCTAAATTGCAAAAATATACTCAAATAGCAAGACCATGAAAATATAATATAGCAACCATTTTAATGCTTTCCTTAAGACAAAACTTAGCATTTATCATTGATTGGGGTCTGTAATATTATGAGAAAGTGAGGGAAAAAGGTGAAAAAAACTGTCAAGGAGAGGGTAATTATGAGATTCAACAAATATCCAGGGACTCCCAAAGGAGATTTAGAAAGGACAAAGTTCAATGTTTCAAATGCCATAAGTATGGTCACGTCGCTAAAGAATTCCCATAAAATGGATATGTTCCTAGGTCCTACAACAACAACCGATGCTTCAACAACAAGTTAAATAATAGAAGAAAAAGAGATGCTTTTGTTGATGATGACAAAGGCCATCATCCACCCAAGAGATCAAGGAACTCATGGTATGGAAATAATGCAATTGCTACTCTATCTGAATATTTTCTTATTTATGCTTTATCTAGTTCCTCCCTTCCGAATTCGTTTGATAGATTGGTCAGTAGATAATGGGGCTTCTAGACATTTTACTAGTTGTAGAAAAGTTCTCTCAAATTTAGTTGAGAAGGAGACAAACTTGAGGATTATTCTCGGGGATGACTCTACATATCCTGTGAAGGGTTTTGGTTCCATTTCAATTCACTTGGATTATGCTGAAACTATACATCTACAAGATGTTTTATATGTGTCGAGATTGAAAAATAATTTGGTATCTATATCTGCCTTGGAGGACAATGAGAGTTATTCTTATAAGAGGAAACTTTCTTACTTGGTCTTGGGAATCTAGCTTGAGGGATGCCTTCACCTTGGGATCTAGAATTGAAGGCCTTTATAAAGTTAATGAGAGACCAGTCCAAGCTTTGGTCCATGATATCAATCATCAATGTTAGTTGTGGCACAAGAGATTTTATCATCTTCATTATGAATCCATACCTAAGGTGAGGAAGATGGTTTCTAGGATGCATGAGGTTCAAGCTGTAGGTTTTAACCCTTTACAGAAATTACCTACAAATGAATTCTTAAAAATGGAAAAATAAAAAATGGAAATAACATAAAATAAATATGCACATATTTTCTTCTGGATCCCAAAATCGGGGCTACCAGATTGATTTTTCATTATATTCCTTTCAATGTTACAATATAGTTTGTCTGAGATATGCTAGTGGAAAGACGTCGATGGGACCGTTGCCTTCTAGCAGGAGCATGTCAAGCAACATTCTACAACTAATTCATTCTAATTTGTGGACCTATGTACGTGACATCCTTTGGTGGCTATCTATACTATAAAACCTTTGTGGATGATTTCTCTCATAGGACATGGAGATTCTTCTTAAAACACAAGGACAATGCATTTGATATGTTTAAGGATTTCAAGGCATTGATAAAGAATCAAAGAGGGAAGAGGACCAAGGTCTTCAGGTTTGAAAATAGTGGAGAAATCATTTCAAAAATGAGTTCATTGATTTTTACAAGCAAGTCAAAATCAAGAAGGAGACCATCATAGCTTGCAACCCTCAACAAAATGGAGTAGATGAAAGGAAGAACGAAACCATTAGGGAAGTTGTCTGAGCCATGTTGCATGATCATAAGTTGTCGATGTTTCTATGGGTAGAAGTTGCTAACACTATAGTCTATGTTCATAATAGGACTCCTCATCAAGCCTTGGGTGACAAGTCCCACGAAGAAGTTTTCATAGGTGTGAAGCTCGATGTTGGACATTTGAGGATCTTTGGCTGCCTCGTATACTTTCATGTTTCGAAGGACAAGAGGGACAAGTTGGAAGCTTCTGGAAAGAAAGGTATGTTTGTTGGTTATTGTGAAAATTCAAAATCTTATAAAATATATGTGCTTGGGCAGGAGGAATATAAAGTTTAGCAAGGATGTGATATTTGATGAAGATGTTGCCCTTGGGAAAGCAAGGGACACCCCTCCCCCTGCCCCTGTTGAAAAAAAGGATAATGATATGGATACACAAGAAGGCCCTTTTGTACCCAGGTTTGAGCCTGATGTTGATGATGATCCTATGGAACCCATGAATCCTTTAGATCCTCCTACGAGTGATCCTTCTAGTAGGAAAAGACCACTATGGTTTCATGACACGTTACAAGATGTTGAGAGGCATGTTATTTCCAGAGGAACCTTCAGGGAAAGCAAGAATCCATGTCGATACGAATGGTATGTTGTAGCTATGAGAAACATGATACAAGCTGAACCACACACCTTTGAAGAAGCAATGAAAGAACAGGTTTGGAAAGATGGTATGGCTGAAGAATATGAATCCATCATGAATAACGATGTTTGGGAAGTGGTTATGAAACCTAAAGGAAAGTTTGTCATGAATTCAAAATGGTTATACAAGATTAAGCATGGTGTAGATGGAAGTATCAAAAAATATAAGGCGAGGTTCATGGCTAGAGGTTTCTACCCAAAAAGAGGGAGAATATTATGATGACATATTTGCACTGGTTGCCCGCTACTCTACTATTTGTTTTGTAGTTGCTTTAGCTACTAGTCAGGGATGGAATCTTCATCGGATGGATGTGAAGACTGCGATTCTACATGACATCCTTAAGAAAGTTTGAGGAGCATGATAGGAAGACACATGTGTGCAGGCTGCAAAAAGCACTCTATGGATTGATGTAGGCTCTTAGGGCTTGATATGCCCACATTTATAGTTACTTAATGAAGATTGGATTCACAAGACACAATGTTGACCTGGACCTCTAGTTCAAAATTGTCCAAGGTATGCCCCTGATTTTGGTTTTATATGTTGATGAGTTATTCTTTACAGGTGGATAGCTTTGATTCTCAAGTGTAAGACGGAGTTGGCCTTTGAATTTGAGATGAAGGACTTTGGATTGATGCACTATTTCCTGGGCTTAGAGGTGTGTCTAAGGCTTGGTGAGATTTTCCTTTCACAAAGGAAATATGTTGTTAAACTATTGGAGAGATCTGGTATGGTGGAATGTAAGTCTATGGCCACACTGATGGAGATGAGCTTCAAGAAGTTATGTGGAGACATTGCAGGACACGACCTAGCAAATCCTACTGAGTACTGATAGTTGATTGGGGCACTGATGTTCCTTGTGAACACTCGACCAAATATATGTTTTGTAGTTAACACTCTTAGTCAATTCATGATCAAGCCTCTACATGCACACTGGGTTCTTGCTAAGTATGTGTTGAGATATTTGCATGGGATGATTAATCTTGGATTAAGATATACTGCCAAAGATGTGAGACTACAGGGATACACTGATGCTGAATGGGTTAGAAATGTTATTGATGAGAAGAACACACCAGGGCGTTGTTTTAGCCTGGGATCTACCATGATATCTTGGATGAGCAGGAAACAGAAGTCTGTTGCCCTTAGCATAGTTGTGGTAGAGTATATTGTTGCTAACATAGCTAGTTGTAAGGTAATATGGTTGAGAAAGCTCTTTGGAGAGTTGTTTGAGCAGGTTTTGGATACGACAGTGATATATTGCTACAAGAGTGGGATATGTCTAGCAGAGAATCTAAATTAGATATCACTATATCTGATGATCCACGACAAGTCCAAGCACATTAAAGTTAGATATCACTATATCTCGGATATGGTACAAGGAGGAGTTGTAAGACTCCGTCACATTTCGATTAATGAGCAAATAGTTGATACTTTTACTAAGGCCTTGCCGAAAGGGAAGTTCTTGGTCTTCAAAGAGTAGTTTGGATAGATGGATGTGACCCTTTTGGGAAAAGGTCATAGCTGATTGAGAACACTAAGTTATTTTATACCCCCCTCTTTGACCTCCCAGGGAGAGGAATTGAGCTAGGAGTGTTCCTGGGATTGAGGGAACTATGGACAATAGGATGTGTGATCCTTATCATTTATGACAAGTTGGGTATCCTACCTATTATCACTATAGGGTGTACGTGATCCTTGTTATTTATGACATGTTGGAATCCCCCCCTCCATCTGTTTGGGACTTGATAGATTATACCCCAGTATGCATCCTACTGAGAAGTTGGGCTTGTCGGGATTTCCACCCATCTGGCCAATGGGTGAAGAGAGCCTTGGGCATGTGTGATCCTTACCTCTGGGAAGTTGGGTATCCTCCCCAATTTGGGTGTTCTACCACTTGATTCTTGAGAGTCAAGGTGGGAAGATTAGTAGGAATTAGGATGTGTGATCCTTGTCACTTATGACAATTTGGGTATCCTACCTATTGTCGAACAATAGGATAGTGCGTGATCCTTTCCTCTCATGGTAACTGGTATCTTGCCTATTTTCGTTAGATATAGGGTGGAAAATGTATGTCCCTTATGATGATTCTTCTTCTTTAGATTTCAAAATGTTTAAGCAGGCGAGAAAAGATGAGATATGATATGTTACAACGATGATGATGACAAGACATTCGAGATGAGACTTATGATGCAATTGGTAATTTCTCCCTAAGTTGACAGGGAGTGTTGATTTGGCAGTTCAGGGACAAATTCCCTCCTTTAGGAAACCCTCCTCAGCCTATGGAGACCCTACTATCCCTTGGAATAATTTAATTTTCTCAAGGAAAAATATTGTTTTTCAAGTGAAACCCACTTATGCTCAAAAGTACAAGTCAGCATGGATAGGGAAATTCAACCTCCTTGGACACATATAAATAGACCACATGTCACATCACTTGGAAGCCATCTCATCTCATCACATCATCTTCTCTCTCTTGATTTGATTGGTTCGTATAGGTCTGCAATAAGAGGTCCAAGCTCAAACATGTGAAGGGAAGGAAGAAATTCCTGATTGGTGCATTGACTTTCCATTAGGACATCGTTGACTAGCTTTTGACTCTCTTTGACTTGGGTTGGTTTGACTTGGAATTATCTCTATTTTGAAAGGAAAAATTGATTGGACAAGAGACTGAACCTTTCTGGGCTATTTGACCAAGGCTGACAACAAACTTTGACCACAAATTTGTTGAAGTTTGACTGCAAGTTTTATCTCTCCTTTGACCGAGTTTTTAGAGGTTGCTTTGACAGGGTTTGACTAAGGAAAGAAGGTTGATTTCTTTGACTATTTTGATCGAGATTTTTGAAGCTTGATTTAACCGTTGACCAAGATTGGTTAGGGCATCTTTAACTGTTGTTGACTTTAACCAAAATTGCAAACTTTGACTATGGATCGGATTTTGACTTTTGGGATCATCTTTGATTGGATATTGGTTGGTTAACATTGGTTGGTGAAATGTTTGACTTTGACTCATTGTTGATGTACTCGTATATTGTATCTCTATGTTGAACATTTGATATCAATCAAGAATAATTCGAAAATGGGTTTTTCCCTAGTCTTTGACCAAGCCACTGTGTCTATTGTGCATTTGATTTGTTATCTATCTATAATTGCTTATTGTTGTTGGAAGATTGAAATATATTGGAAATTGAGTGCTAATTGAAGAAGAATTGGAAAATTGATTGAGTTAAGCATAGAACACTGGAAAATTAACACACAGGGCCTCATTTTGGCATGAGGCAGACCCTCCAACCCTAGCTCAACAAAAGGTATGGCTCTTAAAGCAACAAAACATGTAGCTTGTTGACTTAAATGTAAAAATACACAAGAGGTATTTTGTAATAATAATTTATTATATATAGAATGTATAAGTGATGATTGTTACAATGAGGGCCCTCATATATATATACCTAAGTTGGTGTCCTTTCGTTAAAAGACATGCCTTTTCACTTAACTTAATGACTATTTAACATAATCAATATTTGATTATTTAATATTTACATTTATTTTATTTATTTACTTGTTATGAATTATATTCATAACATATCTCCTTCCTTCAGAGGCTTTGTCTTCAAAGCTTATTGTTGGCAATTTCCTTCATCTTAGCCCTAAACAAATTCTTCACCCTCCGGTTTATCATCTTAAGATATGTAACTTGACGTCATTGGTAGCTTAGCTTGCATATTTTATATATTTATATATTATATATATATATATATATATATATATATATATATTATTATTATATCTTTATCTTGACCCCATTTTTAATTTTAATTTTTTTTTTGTTGTTTTAATTAATATTTTTTAATAAAATATTTATATATATATATATAATTATATTTTATTATTAACAATATAATTTAATTTTATATTTTAATTAATTATATATTAATCTTATGAAACTTTTATTATGTATATATATAATATATATATATATAATCTGTTATAACTCTTGACCGACGTGACCAGCGACCATTGACTGAAGCGATGCGATTGTTACACTGTAAAAAAATATTATATGAGGCTCAGTTGAATGGAGATGGTTGGCCTCTTGGCGGAAAGGAATGAGGTTGTTGGAGATAATGAAACATATGATAGGGCAACATTTCCTGCATTTCTTTCTAGCACCGTCTATGCCGACATGCCATTATTGACACGTTCTTCCCACATCATTCTGGTTGCCCACATCATCTTTCTTAGGGTTTGCGGAGATCCAGATCGAATAGGGGAGGCGATTGACCTCTTCATAAACTTTGTCTCTCTCGTTGCCCACATCGTGTTGCTCAGGGTTTGCAGAGATCCAGATTGAATAAGGGAGGCGATTGACGGCAACAACAATAACCTTTAGGTAGTTAATGCTTCTTAAGATTCCACGATCATCCCCTGAAGATATGCAGATGATATTTTCGGTGTAAGCCATGGAGTCTAAATACTCCAGACCATCAATTTTTAGCGCACAAAGATTTAGAAACAATAATGTATTGATAGAGGTAGGTGTGGTATCACTGGAAGAAGCCTCTACATCTCTGGATTTCCTTCTGGATAGAATATAATAAGAAAGGTAACTAATATATACCGAACCATGTTTTGAATGCCTTAATGGTGAGAGACAACCTATATTAATGGCGTGTGCGTGGCTTCCTAGATCCAGATCCCCCGTAGTGATTTCATCTGAGTTTAAGAATTATTGGTCGGCAATCATTGCATAGAGCATGACCCCAATGCTCCATATGTCCATAACTTTCAATCTCTCACAATTCTCATTGTGTACTTCCAAAAACTTCTCAAAATTTGATAGAGAACTCTTAATATCTCACAAATTCATTTGAATTTTTGTGGCTGAAGACTGACTACAAACTGATGACATGACCGATTTTGTTCTCTCAATAAGAACATATTCATCTTCTGATTCTTTGTTGTTAACATATATGTCACTTTTCTCTGAAGCCTCCTTAATAGGAAAGAAACTCGAGGCTAAAAATTGGGTTGGTTTCAAGTTAAACTCATGACCATTCGCCACCATTTCAGAACTCTAAATAGAATCGTGGGTTGTATCAGAATCTACATCATCTTCTACACTACAATAACATATTTGACTTGGGAAAGATGCTAGCGGAGAGTCCTTGGGCTGCGTGATAACCTCAGATTCATCGCTATCATCGTTTTTACAGTTAGAAGAGGTTGTTCGACCATTTAAACTGAGCAGATGATCTTTTCTTCCATTTGAAGATTCTTCAATTTTGTATATCTTCAAGTGAAATCTTCTCATAGCAGTGCCTTGATTAGGCAATGATAGTTGATGGCTATGCAACAACTGAGGTCGAGAGCGAAATCGGATTTGAACACCATTGTCTGGCATGCTAGTAAGAAACCCTGCCACACAAGGTTTTTCATTCTTTTCTTCTTCGAAAAGGGGTAGAAATGAATAAAGATCTTCACAGTTTTCAAAATTGTTTAGTAAGGATGAAAGGTCAATATTTTCCTGATCGGAAACTGATCCAAAATCAAAATATTTTCGAATGCTTTTGATTCCATGACAAAGGAATTCATTTTCTTCCCAAGAGAATAGTCCTTCTTAGCCAAATATAAGTTTTCCAGAATATGTGGGAAATACTCTTCCTCACATGATGAATAAAATGAATCATTTTGCAGTTTTTGGTTCCTTCATTGAGAATCATCATTTTGGCTGGTAAAGGTATCACGAAGTGATACTGAATTGCAATTTGGATTGGATATGTCCTGGAGACACTCCATTGGTCCATCAATAGAATTAATGTCTTCGCTCTTATTGTCTAAAATCTTTGATGATGTTTCTGACCGTGAACTTGCCGAAGCATCATCTTCCTACTGTTCCGGTGAGGACCTATCTTCTAACTGACCTTCAATGTCACCCTCCGAGCCATCAGTAGGAGAAGAGGTGTTTTTAGCATGGGAAAAGCTTCCTAACTCTCACTATCAATGTCAGATTCTTTCTTTCCCTCCAACTCAACACTTTTGATATCTTCCCCTTCACCATAATTGGCATTGTTTCCTCCACTTTTACTATGTGAATTCATATCTTTCTCTCCATTATTAGAATTAACAATTTTCACTTCCCTTTTATCATCAGAATCAGAATCAGTAATCTTCACATCTTCATCATCTTCCTTATTATCGATTTCCTTTCGACATGCTTTAACTTCTGCAAATGATTTTTCTAAATGCTGAAATTCTTCTTGAATTTTACTAAAATTCTCAACACATTCAAGACGTAAATGTGATGGTATATTGTGCAACGAAAAATGTTCAAAGACTCGCATGATTATATTGTGCACCATGGCTCTAATACCACTGAAGCAACAAAACCTGTAGCTTGTTGACTTAAATGTAAAAATACACAAGAGGTATTTTGTAATAATAATTTATTATATATAAAATATATAAGTGATGATTATTACAATGAGGACCCTCATATATATACCTAAACAAGTGTCATTTCATGACTAGGCATGTCTTTTAGACATGCCTTTTCACTTAACTTAATGACTATTTAACATAATCAATATTTGATTATAATATTTACATTTATTTATTTTATTTACTTTTTATGAATTATATTCATAACAACTCTCTTGTCCTCATTGAGAGATAGTGCTTCCAAAGTCAATATCAAGACATATAGTCCAAACTCCACCTCATGGACATGATTATTCGACCTACGATTCTTTATGGCTCTGAGGTGTAGGGACCAAGCTTGGTATAGACAAATTGGGCTAAGATGGAGAGAGTCCAAACCTTACCTCTTAGATGCATCATAAGATGAAAACGTATCGTTCAACAACTTATTATCCAAGCAAAGTTCAGTTCCCATCCATTCCCCCTCGAGGTCATCTTTTGTCTAGTCTCTTTCCTCCAAAGCGTTAGATCTCTCTAGGACTCGGCGACAGGGAGAGAATGTTGTTGAAGAATCTAGGGCAAGTTAATTTAATAAGGTTATTTTTTCCATGATAACTATTTGTGAGGTATTTTTAACTTTTCCTTATTAGCACAATCTTTGCTTGCTATTCTTTGAGTGTGTCTTCTTAGTTCATAAAATAGTTACCAAAATAAAAGAAACAATAACACAAGATGTTGGCTTTTTGCTAGGGCCAAAACCTCTCACTCTTTGAGAGGAAAACCCACACAAAATTCTTCTTATAGATATTCCAATTGACGAATACCAAGACCATGACCCTTGGCCTATTTAACCACTCCAAGACCAAGACATCAATCCTCTTCTTCGTCATTGCTGAGATCATCATTAATACTACTGAAGTCATCACTGTTGCAACACCAAGGCCTTCACTACTGCACAATCGAGTTTATTATTGTTGCATCATAGTTGTACCTTACTGCACCGAGATAAATGTTGCATCATTGTTGTACCACTGAGATCTTCATCATAAAAATGAGATCTTTGAACTGAGACATGATAATATATTATCCTTCTTAGCTTGCTTGAGGGACATTTGTTTATATGGTTGTAGCCATAGGAATACCCAATCACCTACATCAAAAATTATTTCGGGGATGTTGATCTGCCTGTTGTTTCATTCTATTTTGGGTCAACGTGAGGTTATCCTTTAAGAGTTGGAGAACTTGTTGCTGATGCTCGATGTGATCTTCCATTGCTTGAACCTTAGAATTTTCTCTTAAATATGATGTGATGGATGGTGGATGATATCCATAAAGTGCCATAAATGGGGTCATTTTTGTTGCAGTATGGAAGGACGTGTTATGCCACCATTCAACTAGAGGCAACCATTTGACCCATTATGTATGTTTATCAGATACAAAGCAACAAAGATATCCTTCCAAACATTTGTTTACTATTTTAGTTTTTCCATCAAATTGAGGATGATAAGGTGAGCTATGAGCTAACTGAGTACCAAGACAAGAAAATAATTTTGTCCAAAAATGTCGAGTGAAAATGGGATCTTTGTCACTTACAATAATCTTTGGGTTTCCATGTAGCTTTTGAATTGTTTCCATAAATGAAGTAGGAACTGTACTCGCTTTAAATGGAGGAGATAATGCACAAAAGTGTGCATACTTGGTAAGTTTGTCGACTACCACCATGATAACACTCTTTCCTTTAGACTTGGGTAAACCTATGATAAAATCCATTGAAACCTCCTCCCAATGTTGGCTTGGAATGGATAAAGGTTGTAATAGTCCTATGGTCCCTAGGTTGTAATAGGCATTCAATCACATACTCAAAATGAGACTTTGACGCCTCATGCAATACTTATACCCCATTTATTCAGGCCATGGTGTGTAGGATTGTTCACAGTGGGAGATTGGTAATGGTATTTATGTCAATTTTCCTATTGTTACCCTTTTTGGCTCCCAAATAATGCCTCGTAATGAGCATATTCGTGCTCTCTCCTCTAATATGTGATCTAGATAAGTGCACTTGTTGTCCCTCTCTGGACAACCAAGTAATGAAGTAAATGTCAGCGACCTCTATTTTGAGCTCTTGATCCCCGAACATGAACAGTTAGTGATCTGCATTCCACCCACTAATTAAGTGTTGCGATAACTCAGGTTGTGCTCTAATCTGGGGAATCATGAAGAATTTGAGCAATCCACATGCTCAAAGGGCATCAATATAGTATTCATCCTGCATAGCCTAATGGTCTTCAACTTCATAACCCCTCTCTTTCCATTCAATCACCTATTTGGACTGGTTTTCCTTCTAAACATCAATAAACTAACATTTCATGAGAATCTATGGAAATAAAATCCAAGACTAACTATTTTTATGGAATATTTCACTTCAAATTTTTTACCTTAGCACGAGCACATCTGTCTAGTAATTTTTTCATTCTGCCAGTGTGAGTGCCTAACTGGCTCAGGGTGACAGCGCGAGTGTCTAATTGGCCTCAGGGTGAGCAGCACGAGTCCAATGGGTGAAACTTGTGCTGGTCACCCACGATGTAATTTTTTTGCAAATATTCCTTACAACCTACCCTATCGATGAAAATGCATAAAATGACTACCAAAATGAAGGGAAGGGACAAATATATTACCTATAACAAGCAACTCGACAAATGGTGTCTCGAATTGATCATGCTCGTTGCCTAAAAATCGAGGTAAAGTGAGCTAAAAATGATCTCACAATTGAAAATTGGTAAAATGGTAAAAATGACTTACGTTTTTCCCTATTTATAGTTTTTAAATAATCCTTTTACCAAATTAGGGCATATTTCACTCATTTTTTTTAATATTTTTCCTTGAAATCGGTAATGTGCATTTTTCTTGTGCAGTGACAGGTCATATGTTCTTGGTGACGGTGATTTATCTTGACTGATTCAACGAGTTTTATTTTATCACTTTTTAGGACTCAAAAAATAAATGAAAAAGCGACCCCCTAGAGTCATCTTTAAGATGTTTTTTGACTCTCGAAGAATGAAAGGATGATCAAGTACTTATCGTTTCAAATTCGTAAATGTAAATGAAATGATGTCTACTCAGTATGAGTTTAAGCCTTTTTCGGACTAAGATAGACTATTATACAAAAAAGGAATACCTTAGTCGAACATGGCTAAGAGGTTCTCTTGAATATTATTTTCTACATTTTTGGGTTCAAGAGATGATTTACAAAAAGGGACCTTTGGATTTTTCTTTTTTCGCTTCTTTTTCAAACTCTCTAAACATGAAAAAGATGTCTAGTTTCACCTCCGTCAGACTTGTAAAAATTAAATGACGTAGGACTTGTCGCCATGACGAGACCGAGTTCTTGCTTCCTAGGACTTGTAAAACTCACTAGGATGGATTCATACAAAGGATGAACATATATGGAACTCATATGCTATCCCCTTCAAGCTTGAGATAAAAAACATATATGGGGTACTCGCCAGAAATTTTGGGGGAAAAAGTGAAAGTGTTCATGTCTTGTATCCTATAAAAGCAGCATGTCGCTCTTGAACATGACATTCATCTGTTATTTGTGTTGGGTTTGGGACTGTTGGGTCTTGAAAATGTCATTCATTTCCTTTACACTTTCACTATTATGTCCATTATATCACCTCGATTTCACTACTATGTCACTACATTCATCCCACTTTCATTATCATTGGGCCACATTTATGTTTTTCCAAACTTTATTAATTCTTATCCTTTTTAATTGAATTTGTGGTTAAAAATTAGAAAATAATGTGCATTTACTTATACATAACAAGTGTATTGAGATTGTTGACATGTGTAGGTCAAAAGAAGGCTTCTAGAAGACCTTTATGTGGCACTCTAAGGCCAAATTCGAATTTGAGTGGAAAGAATCATGGGATCATGAGGATATGTGTTGCATCTCCTAATTGTATTGAAACTTTAAGAAGACGTGTTTTATCAGTTCCTATATTGATTAGAACTCTAGAGGTAGAAGGAGAGATTCATGGACTCTCATTAATGAAATGGCTTCTCATCATTTTGTATAAATAGGAGATCTCTCTCCTTCATTTGTTCACTTAGCTTGGCTTTTTAGTTCTTTAGCTTGGAGTTTGTAGTTCCTTCTTGATGGATTTGGAAATCTTTGGAGAGCTTTGTTGTACATTGCAATTTTGAAGAATTTGAATAAAGCATTGATGTTCTCAACATGGAAGGAGATGTGAAGTAGATGTCATGGAGCATATTAGAATGTAAGGTAGAGTAGATTTTGCTTTGTAGTTTTTCTTTGATTTCATTCAAGTATGTCATTTTATTGCTTTCAAATTTGATAGTTTAGATTTTCCATTCATGCAATTTTAATTCATGCAAGTGTGTTCAACTGGCTGAATGTAGATTAGTTTTTCTTTACCCGTTCTTTTATGTGCTTATTAGTTTTTGCTCGAGCTTTCTAATGTAGTTTTTGCATCAAGTGGTGATCTGAGATTTACTTCCTCTGCTGAACTTTAGCTTTTAAATTTCAGTTGTTATGCTTTGATTTTAGTGAGATTTGTTTGCTGCTATTAGCTAGTTTAGATATCAAGTTCTTCATGTTATTTGACGTTACCTCCGGTGCCATGGCTTAACCAGAGAAGTTAATTGGCGAGCTATCGGATTATAAGTGAAGTAATTTGATTTTGCTTTCATTAGTCTGCAATTTTTGGTTTTGAGTGCAGTGGCTTAGATTTTATTTCTGTAATTAGATGGACAACGGAGACAATAACTTCATGATCAACACTTCATCTTTTGTTTGATTTAAGTAGCTGCATATTTACACTTTTGTTCAAGTACTGATTTTATCAATAGCATGTTTTGAGATCTTTTGAAGTGCTAAGTTTTGGAAGTTACCATAAGGGACA
Organism: Pinus taeda; assembly: GCA_000404065.3. Lineage (NCBI taxonomy): Eukaryota > Viridiplantae > Streptophyta > Pinopsida > Pinales > Pinaceae > Pinus > Pinus taeda. Next base: position 17,675 of record APFE030171398.1, read on the forward strand.
TAAACCTTGTCTTGAAATCTACATCCATACTTGACCTTTAAAAGTATTCTTAATACCTTAGAATAAGATTTCCATTTGCATTAAACACTCTAGAAAACAACAAGAAGAAAACTTCAAAAACAACATAAACTATAAAACAACGAAGTAAGAAAAATGTTAACTAAGCACATATGGTGCACCACACTTCATTAGTTTACGATACCCGGATTAATAATTTATGTAGAGCAATTTAGGAAACTAAATTGACTAGACATTTTGGCACCGTTACCAGGGAAGTGTAATTATGAGACCTTATTTCTTACGTCTAAAATAATAATAATAATAATAATTATTGAGTATGTTCTCCTCTTGCACTTTGTGTGATCTGGAGGATCGGAAAAAAAATCGTTATGTTTTAAAAAAAAGGACAAAATAAACTTCATCATTTCATTTGATTCAAAAAAAAAAAAAATCCATCTGCTTTGATAGGTTCAGTTGTCCAAGATTGACTGGTTATGGTTTGTAGTGGTCCTCAAAACACTGTGTCCTGTTTTAATAATATTTTGCAATTTAGCTGCAGAATGCAACCTGATTCCGCAGCTAACTGTGAATTCCACAGCTAATCCAAGGTTTAGCAGGTTACAGGCATTCAATGAAGAAACCGACCATATGGGCATCTCCAGCATTGTCCCGACATGGATCCTATCCTAGTCACCCAGCCCAGATTGATAAAAAATCAGCTTAAGACCTCAGTCAAAGTTCTGTTTTTAATATATTTTACTTGAAGTCTTTGTTGCCTGAAATTGAAAATCATTAATCATTCTTATAAAATTTCACAATTTCAAAAAAAAGAAGAAGAAGAAGAAGAAGAAGAAGAAATAATCAATGGTTATCCCCAATTTTAGTCTCCACTGTGGCCTCAATAGAAAATTTGCATTCCTGTTTGAAGTTTTGGCCTTGAAACAAACCTGCAAGAACATTAAAAAAAAAAAATCAATTGTGCAAACTCAACAGATCGAATTGCATAGGACTGTTGTGTTATTACAGAAAATAAGATGAGTCCAATTGAAAAAAAAAAAAAAAACCAACTCTTATGTGGCTTTCAAAATAATGTATGCAACATCCAATTTATGTGGCGGAAATTTTTGAAACCTCCCAATGTCAATCCAAAAAAAAAAAAAAAACTGCAGAAGCATTGATCTGATGTTCTGTGCATCTTTAGCCCTTTGTAAACAATCCATTTGCATTCATCCGGACCATGTATCTTAGTCATATGGAAAGATTTCAATGAATTACAGAAATTGGTGGGAAGATTGTTGCTGAGGTGATGACACCTTCACCACTTGTTCGTGAATCCACCAACCTTAAGGATGCAGCTCGATTATGGCTAGAAAACAAATACCGGAGATTGCCTGTAGTGGATAATAGTGGGAAACTGGTTGGGTTACTTACAAGGGGGAATGTGATTAAAGTTGCATTGCAAATGAAACACGCTGTTTAGCACAAGGATATAGGGATTTGATTATATGGAGATCTTAAAACATGAATTTAGAATGCATATATCCTTACTGCATAGGTAAATAGCCAGCCTCGAGAGCCATTACACAATAAATAAAACCCAGAAAGCCGAATGCAGCTATTCATAAAATGCAGAACAGTAAAAACAATAATTTAGGAAAACGCAAAAACAACGTCAAACGTTAACTACATGTTGTGGCCAAACGGAGATGAATTTGGGAAAAATAAAACATGGGTTTCTTCAGCAATAGGGTTAATTAGATAACCCAGAAACAATTTTAAGAAATTCGTAGTGGTTTGGGAGAAATTATCAGTTCTCTAAATCCTCTTTTTGCATGCTGCGTGAAGAAAAACGAGTTTGCATTAATGAACAGGCTGTGATTTAATTCGACAAGGGAATTCTGATTTAGGAATAAACTGTGTGCTAGCATTTAACCTTACTCCACCACGTCTCCTGCCTTTAATTCCTCCCGTCTTTAATAAACTTTCACTTCACTCTCACACCTATTTAAAGACGTATCCCAATTGAATATGACGCTTCTCCATTGCACCCATTTAACGACTATTCCTATGTTCTTTCGTTCTTGTAGGTTACTTGGCATTTTACTCCCTAAAATAGTAGCACAGGAGTTGGTACTCGTGGATCTTATCTTCATTGACAAGTTCTGTGTACATGTTTGATTTTATTAAGACATGCCTGTCAGTCTGACTATACTTTCAGCCAAAACTTTGCAATGAAACGATCTCTGTCAACCCGTAATCCCATGAAAAGCACTAATCAACCTCATGACTATTTTCCACTTCATCTTTATCAAACTGTACTTACAGCTAGGTTGGATTATGTGCTTTGGTTTCACCTCGCTGAGATTGATCCAACCATTAAAGCTCCTGGGCAGCGAGTATTTGACATCATAATAAATGGCAAAAATATACATCATATATACTTAAGGAAGTGGGGAGCTTTGTTGTTGTTTGGTGGCAGTATACTGTAAGTAGTTTGAATAAATTAACAATTAGTATACAACTGAATCCAGTTTCTAGAATTCCTTTAATCAGTAGTATTGACATTGTCTTTTAGCTGCGAAATGCAGCTCCGTTCCGCAGCTATTTTCATACTTCTATAGGTTACAAGTGTCAAGAGATGAAACGAACCACATGGGTAGCTGGGAAAATATCAGTACATGGATGGTGTCCTATTTATTTGATCCAATTCGATGAAAAAGACCCCGGTCAAAGGAAAATCAAGGAGTGCGTTATCACCAAGTCGCCACACTAAGTTGCCGCATGTCAAGAAAAAAAAACAATTTGGAATCAATGAAATGAAAAAGTTATTTACTCACATTTTTGAAGGTATTGATTAATTTTGGACTGATGATGAAAAATGAATGGTGAAATTTTTATTCAAGATTTTTAGCTACAGATATTGCGCACATTCCGCAGCTAAAGTCATTCCACAACTAAAGCCATTCCACAGCTGAAAAATCTCATTGTTTAAATCAGCCTAACTTTCTCATACGAAATCAGATTTTGACGATTCAAGTATCATTGGAAAGATCTCAACAAGATCTACACAATGAGAAATCCATCATTAGAGTTTGAAACGATAAATAATGAAATAAATTGCTAGAAAGAAGCAACATTCAACTTGAGGCACTAATTCCAACGCAAGTATAAATTCTTTTGATTTTTCCTTTGAGAACTTGTTTCATTAATACAAATTCTTAGTTTTATCATAACTAGAGAGATTGATCACCTCTCTCCTTTGATAATCTTACATTCCATTGTAGAAGAAGTATTAGTTTTTTTTGCAGGTTCCAGGAGGAAAGACAAATGACTACAAGAGAATGGTGTTTCTCTAAGAGACCAATTTGTTTCATAAGAGGATGATCAGCAACAAAGAGGTAATATGCTGATGCAAAATCAGATCCAAACACTTGAAAAAATTTCAGATACTACTGTCTCCATCACATCCATACCTCATAATAAACCATTCACCTCATTTCACTTCATATTTTCCATTTCCATTCACATACACTTCCCATCTCTTTTTTTCCATTCATATCCCACAAATAAAAGCAAGAGGCTCATTCACATGCTTATTGTCCATTGTCATTTCTACTCTCCGTTGTCATCTCCCATTTTCATCTTCCCTTTCCTGTCATTTACATTCCTCAAATAAGCCCGCTTCAATGCAAATTATTGAGTCCATAGTCCTTTGAGTCTAAGTTGCTTGTAAAGATAGCTTGAGGCTTGCATGTCTTAATGGCAAGTTCTCATGCTGACAAACAATAGGAATACATTAATGTCCCTTGTTCATCAAATCTTCTAGGTGACTCGACATTGGCAAAACTATTTGTACCTAGCAAGATGTGTCTGGGCTTCTTAACTCTCATTGTCATCAATGGTGAAAGTTCTCGTGTTGACTAGTGGAATCCATTAATGGCCACTAAGTCAACAATTTCCTACTATGTTCGACATCAAAACATCTTTTCACATAGTAGGAATTGTGCCAATGAGTTTTGAAGACAAGAAGACTATTATTTTCAGCATTTTGGAGCAGATTCAACAAGTTTTAGTAGAGCAATAAAAAGTCATCTTAACTCTTTATCCATGACTCTTCTTGTTCAACCACTTGAAGAAGAATATGATCAGAATTTTGCAGCCACCACACATACAACTCATCCATTCCAAAGGGTAAGTTAAGGTATGTCATTTCTAACTTTTGATCATAGAATTCCATAAAAATCTAGAATGATAATTGTTGCAAAAAACATTTCTCTTCCTCATTTCATAAAATTGCCAATACCATCAGTTGGGGGGGGATACATTCATTTTCATATCTTGCCATGTCCATATCATATTCAGGAGCTCACATACTTCCAACAGATATTAACCATTACATTGTTATTATGAGCATACAATGGCTTTTCAAAAAAAGTGTTTAAAGGATAAATTGGATACAAACAAAAGCATGGTTGTCACACAAGAACCAACCATCATGCAATCCAATAAAGATATACTTTGCAACAATAATCAAATATCATTATGCAAAGTTCAAAGACTAAAATAGAAGGCAACAAAAAAAAAATGGTTGTAACACAAGAACCAACCATGTTTCAATTCAAGTAAAACACTTTGCAAAAATATGAAGTTATCAAATAATATCATGCAAAGTTAAGCCAAAGCTCAAGGATCAAAAGAGTTAATGTAATATATATTGCATGAGGACATGCAATAGCTTCAGTTGGGGGGTATGTTGAGTCTTGAAAATGTCATCCATTTCCATTACACTTTCACTATTATGTCCATTATATCACCTCCATTTCACTACTATGTCACCACATTCATCCCACTTTCATTATCATTGGGCCACATTTATGTTTTTCCAATCTTTATTAATTCTAAGCCTTTTGAGTGAATTTGTGGTTAAAAATTAGGAAATAATGTGCATATGCTTATACCTAACAAATGGGTTGAGATTGCTGACATGTGTAGGTTGAAAGGAAGCATCTAGAAGACCCTTATGTAGCACTCTAAGGCCAAATTCGAATTTGAGTGGAAAGAATCATGGGATCATGAGGATATGTGTCACATCTCCTAATTGTATTGTAACTCTAAGAAGACATGTGTCTTATCAGTTCCTATTTTGATTAGGACTCTAGAGGTAGAGGGAGAGATTCTTGGATTCCCATTAATGAGATGGATTCTTATCTTTTTGTATAAATAGGAGATCTCTCTCCTTCATTTGTTAGTTCTTAAGTCTCAGTTTAGAGCTTAGCTTATTAGTCTTTTAGCTTGTGAGTTCTTTAGCTTGGAGTTTGTAGTTTTTCCTTGATGGCTTTTGAAAGCTTTAGAGAGCTTTGTTGTACTTTGTGATTTTGAAGAACTTGAATAAAGCTTTGATGTTCTCAACATGGAAGGAGATGTGAAGTAAATGTCATGGAGCATATTAGAATGTAA
>APFE030171400.1:1210-31936 GCA_000404065.3 Pinus taeda
TTGATGTCTTTGACTGAAGTGAATGGTCAGGAATGAAAGAGAGAAGGCTAAAGAGAGCAAACAATTAATTTGAATTCTCTTTAAACAGTAGAAAACATCAAAATTAAACAAACTTAAAAGCAGAGCATGACAAGCATGAATTCTTACTTTATCACTTCATTTGTTTAATATGCAAAAGTATAGAAGGAAAATGAAACACATAACAAAGCTTACAATGACTGAAGAAACACACCATCAACACATGAGTCCACAAGAATCCCAAAGATGATTGCAAAACCCTGGTCTTCCTTGCCAAAAGTTGCAGAGATACAAGAGATAATACAATGAGCTACTGCTCCCTCAAGAGTCCAACCTTCCAACCCTTCAAAATGACTAAGAAAGTACATAATATAGGCAAGCTAAGACCTTTCCTTGCCTCTAGGGGTTGAGCTCATCCTTCTAGGAGCTGTTTCAACCACTTCTAAACTTAGCACTACAAACTAGGCAATCAAAACAGCTTGCCTTTATAAACTTGGAAACCAATTCATTCATTTAATTTTTACCCTTTTCATGAATGAATCTTCTAGAAGAGTTAAACAAGAGTAAAAGTATCCAAAAAGTGTCACAATTACATCCATTAAGATCATCATTAACCTCAGAAAGTCGAAAAAGGTCAAAAATGGAATTTCTGGGCTGAACTGGTCAAATCTGGTAACATTTCCTCAACGGGTCGCACACCTTTTCTCAACGGGTCGCACGTATTTGCAGCTCTTTTTGGAGGCCTTCCTGGTGTCAGAATTGAGCAAACGTGGGCTTGTTGGAAAGGTCTGTGATTATACTTTCCAACCCAACTGGAATTTTTGAATTTGGAGGTCATTGGCCCTGTCAAAACTTAATTCTCCCAAGACTGGTTTCTGCAACTCAAAAAATGGGCAGAAAGTCAAATTTTGCATGTATTTTGACCTTTTGGAGGCCCAGAACTTGATGAAATTTCTTACTAATGGATGAGCAAGTGTAACTTTTCATGCCAAATCCAAAAATGCTGAGTTTTTGCCAAACAGAGCTACGATGACAAAGGGTCTCACCGGGGGTGAGACCCGTTGAGAAGCCAAAACCTGTAAATTTCCAAAAAAATCCAAAATTACTCAAAATTCTCAAAATTTTTTGGGATTTGTGCTGTAGCTGATGCTAGTGAGTGCCATGATCTTTGAGAGATACCTCCGCCAAGATACGGAGTGGATTGGTCCTTTTCTTCCGCCTAAGAGCCTCGGACCACCTTCTTTGGAGCATTTTCATTCTGACCTTGCATACATGCATCCTTGCCCAATAGTGAGTCTTCATGTTTCTCAGTAGCTTGTTATTTTGATTGGCCTTAGCTAACAGCCTTTTCAAATGAGCATTATCCCAAATAAGCATAGATTCTCGATCTATGGGTCTCAAGTCACCGGGTCTCTTGCGAACCAATTCCCGGTCTTCACGAATCTTTTGCAGCTCATATAACTTGTGCTCATCCTCCAGTTGTTTGTTTCGCTGCTCTAAATAATTAATAATCCATTTTTCCATCAATAATTTTGTTTGCAGTGACTATATCTCGGTGCTTTGCTCTCGGATGATATCCTTGAGCTCTATGCTAGGAGAACCGGCGTCAAGATCAATAACCGGATCGCCTGACAATCTCTCCTCGATCATGGGCTGCTTGCCCCTCTCTGGTACTTGTGCTGGTGAAGAAAACAAGGCCCCTTCCACTTGATGTGGAGATAACACTCGCTGTGATGACGATGAAGGCGAGACCCCTTCCACCTGCTGTGGAGATAGTACTCGCCTGACTGCTACAAATAAGGCCCTTGGGCTTCTCTGATAAGTGACCAAAAGAGTGGAGCTAACATGTCGGGTGACGGGAGCATCAGGCTGCTGAGATGGTCCTCCCTCCTCATGAATGACCTCCTGATGTGGCTGATGTGGCATTGTGAAAAACTCACCGGAGATGAACTCCTCCCATGAAATGCCCTGCTGAGTCAACTGATGTGAGACTATGAGATGAATCAAACCATAATGGTATAGGCTCCTGTACTGCTGAGCCGGGGTCTTCTTCTGCAACATGGGCACCATCCTCTGAATGTTCTGAAATAAGAAGATCGGGATGTTCATCATCCTCACTCGGGTGAAATGCATCAAAAGGTGAATATGATAGGAGTACACCTGTGAAAATCTACCCTCACAGGTAAAATAATTCATAATAAGCCTCATGATGGGAGCATACTTGCTCCGGAGAAATCTGAATGGAAAAACACCTGTCAAAAATTCCACAGATGATGGCCGGACATAGGGCTCAAAATGAACAAAATCTAGCAATCTGCGCTTAGGCCACACCTCACCCACATTTGGTATCCCTGTAGCCTGTGAAATCACCTCAGGAGTCAATGTGAAGTTCACCCCTGCCAGAGTGACATGTCCATCACGGAGGTGCAAGACAAACAAGCGGGCCAACTCTCTATGATGTTGAATCTGAGAAATTCTCACACAGAAATCATAACAAGACATATACTGAAAACAACTCACTGCCATGGGGCAGGCCTGTAATTCTGCCAGAGAGGTGGGCTCCTCTCGCTTATGATGTCCACCCTTACGATGCCTCCTCTCCTCTGTAGATGATGAATGGTCATCACTTTGCTCATAAGGCTCGGCTTCTAACATGGTTATTGGAGCAAAGTGGACAAAATGAAAGACAAATGGAACTGCTGTTTCTGCCTGCAAAAATGCTGAACTTTATGCTTGAACAAATTCGATGACTTGGAGGAAGATTGGGAAATTGTTTTGAAGTTTGCAGCAAGACAGCTCAACGGGTCTCGCAGGCCGCTCAATGGGTCTTGCACCGCCCAACGGGTCTCGCCAGTTATATTTTTGCACTGTGGAGGGGCACTCAACGGGTCTCGCACTGCTCTGCTGCCCAAAATCGCTGCAATTCTGCTCCTTTCGCCTATCACTCTCTAAAACTCTCTCTTGCAAGCTTTCAAATGCACAATGAGAGTGAAAGGAGGGCACATATTCTTTTATAAACTTCATTTTAAAAAATTTCATCCATAAACCCACTTTATAAGGTTTCTTTGACACTTTTTTTTAAAATACTGATTTTGGTTTCCTTTATCCTGAATTTGACTTTTGAGTGCTCTGACTTGATTCTTTTTGCAGGTAGATCATCTGAAGGACCTTGGCAAGGGGACCAGGGTTGCAGTTTGTCTTTTTGAAAACTGTTGAAATTTCATCATTATATTTACAAAAAAATCCGGAGAAAAATGACCTTGGGCTTTAAAAGACAGAGTTTTTTAAATCCAAGTAAAAATTGTCTGTACAAGATAAAAAATTATCGAAGAAGACATGTTAACTACACCTCCCTCTGGCTTGGCCTGAGTAATCATCGGGATTTTCAAGGACATGACCTTGCAGAGACAAATACCAAAAACCCCTAGACCTAGGAATTTGACAATAAGACACATCAAGACAAGCTTGAAAAACTGTAATAACTGATATGACCTGATCCAGCAAAGCCAAGAGGGGCATAAAGACCAGCTCCTCCATCAGGTTTATGGCATGCCTAAGGGGATGCAAAATTTGACACTGATGAGACACCTACTAATGCAAATGCAAAGAGTTTTTTGATCACTGATAGAGGGCTTTCAAGACCGACACTAACAAGACCATTACAACAATAATTAAAATTAACACTACAAGAACAATGACCCTAAAGTCAGAATTGTGTCAGATCAATTTTTCCCTGGAAATTATAATAAAACATTATTGTTCTCGCATTGATAAGAGAGTTTTCTAAATTATACCCCTCATCAAATCCCTCCGACCGTCCACCAGCTGTATGGCAAATCTTAAACCTTATCGATGTGATTTGTCCATGTGACCAAATCAAAACTTACCGAACAAAGACCGATGACACTTATATTATTTGTCTTCTCTGCAAAAAGATTGGAAAATACATTTCCAGCAACATGATTCGGGTCTCCGTGTACGCACCCAAATATTTTAAAGTGTCATTATTACATTTTCTAAATATTTAACACAAAGTTGTTGTAATTCCGAACATTTTATAAAGGTTAAAAGTACAATAATTCCAACTTTTTCAAAGTGAGACAAATTAAGGCCCGCTGGCATGATTCCCTTTAAAATCACGAAGCGGCACTTATATTATTTTTCTTCTCTGCACAAAGATTGGAAAAGACATTTCCAGCATTGCAACACAACACGCTGAGGCTCTCCTTCAACGCACCCAAATTAAAATATTTCAGTGTAATTATTACAATTTCATGTTGGAATTCCAACTTTTTCTAGAGGTTAGACAAATTAAGGCCCACTCGCATAATCACGAAGTGGGAACAACGATTTGGAAAAGCTGAGGTCGATTAATACGGCCATCGACCTCCCTCTCTCCTCTCTTCTTATATTCACTCGTTCACCTGCATTTCTCAATTTCGCTTACTCTCTCGCAGCCCTTTTCAGATCTGCTCGCGCTACCCTTGCATTTACCCCTTCTTTTGCTTTTAGTGCTCAGCTAAATAAATTATCCATGGCGGCGGATTTTGGAATTGGGACGGCGGCCAACGTTGCGGCAGCCAATGTTGCAGGCCCTATTATCAGTTTAGTCATCGGAATAATGAAGGATATCATTGGGATGGGGAAAAATGTCAGTCATCTCAAAACTGACTTGACCCGTATGCAGGGCGTTTTAGACCGTATTGAAAATCAATTCCGAGAGCAGCATAGAGCGCTCCCAGAGCCCGTCCAGAATTGTTTGGAAAGAATCCGTGATGACCTTCAAGAGGTCAAGGATTTGATCGTTCTTGCGGAGCCACAGCCACGGTGTCTCGGCTGCTGCTCCCTCCGCAACCCCAAGCTGTCCACCCAAATTAGAGATTGGAAGACGGGATTTGATCGACTCTTCGCACAGCTTGAAAGGGAATTTTTATTATGTGCCAATACCACACAGATTGTGGCCGCCTCACCGCTTCAGGTAGACACCCTTCGTCAAGATGTCCCAGAGTCCGGATTCGTAGGGTCAGCCATTGAAGATGCTCAGAAGAAAGTGCAGGAATGGCTTGGTGAAGCTCAACCCCAAGCTCGGATGGTCGGCATTTCTGGCCTGGGGGGCGTCGGCAAGACTTCTATACTGAAACTAATCTACAACCACTTCAAAGAGGTGAGAGGTATTTTTGATGCAGTAATTTGGCTTACAATTTCTCAGAAGTATGAGATTACAAATTTGCAGGCCTCCATGGCCGAGACACTTAATTTACAGCTCGAGGGCATCTCTGACAAAGATATAAGGAAAATGAAATTGTCTGCATCGCTTCGAGGGAAGAAATTTCTTCTAATTTTGGACGATTTGTGGCGTTCAATCGATCTCACCGAGATCGGCGTGACATTTAAGGATGATCACAATTGTTCTAAAGTATTAATGTCGAGTCGCAGCAGCCTTGTCATTGGACAAATGGGCGCAAGCGCCAACTATTCCTTGAAAATACAACCTCTGTCCCCAGAGGAAGGGTTGGTGTTGTTCAGGAGAGAAGCTTTTACAAATGGGGTGGTTCCATATGAGAGCGTACAGGGTATTGCTAGAGAAATTGCCATGGAGTGTCAAGGATTGCCATTGGCCCTCAATGTAATAGCTGCAGCAATGAGGTCGAAGAAGACGGAAGATGAGTGGGAGCGTGCTTTGAATTTGATGAGGAAGGTAGATCCATCATTCCGAATCAGCAACGACAGCATTGATGTAGAACTCGACAAGCGCTTAAAATGGAGCTATGATGAATTAGCTGATCCTAACTTAAAGATTTGTTTTTTGTACTGTGCCGTCTTTCCTGAGGATGCACAGATGGATGTGGAGACGCTGGTCCAAATGTGGAGCGCGGAAAAGTTGGTCACCCACGTGGATGCTGGGCACGAGTACATAGATGCACTAGTAGGTAAGTGCTTGCTCGAATATGTTAGCGATGATAGAAAAAAGGTAAAAGTTCATGATATTGTGCATGACCTGGCCATTTCTATTGGCCGAAGTGAGGAGAACTGCTTGTTTGCCTCAGGTCAACATCTACAAATTTTCCCTGGTGAAGATGAGATTAGGAATTGCAAAAGATTATCAGTTGGTGATAATGATATTCGTGTTCTTCCAACCAGTCTGCCTTCGCCACAACTGGTGAGTTTGGTACTAGCTAACAATAAAAAAATTACAGAGGTTAAAGAAGGATTTCTCTCTGCTGCCATGTCTCTCAAGGTTCTTGATCTCTCTGCCACCAACATAAAAACGCTGCCAACGTCATTGGGTCAACTGGAACAACTTGGATTTCTGAATTTGTGTGGCTGCTCCATTTTGCAGACTTTGCCAGAGAGCATAGGTAATCTTTCTCGTCTGAAATTTTTGAATTTTGAAGCTTGTACTTCTCTATATTCATTGCCGGACAGCATTGGTAATCTCAGAAATCTAAAGCATCTCAACCTAGAAAGATGTGATAGCTTAATGGCGATTCCACATGGTATCTCTCACCTCAATTCATTGAACAAGCTGTTCTTGCCATGGCGTGGTGCTGTAAATGTGGAGGATATTGCAAATCTTTCGAATCTGATGGAGCTGAAGGCAACAGTAAAATCAGAAATTAAAGAAAGTACAATGACTACATGGACGGAGCTAAGAAGGTTGGAGGTAATCTGCGTCTACGATGCAGATAGAGATGATGTGGGGGAGGAGCATATTTTTCCCTTCAACATGGATAATCTGAACAAGTTGGAACATTTTTCACTCTGGAGTTATGAGGGGGTAAGTTTACCCAACTGCATTCCTCAGTTTCAAAACCTGAGAGTTTTAGAATTGTGGTCCTGTAGACAACTTAGGGAGCTTGGCGGGTGGGGCTTTCCAATGTTGAAGAGGTTGAGACTTGGGAGTCTAAGCAAATTAGAAAGCATGATGGTGGGATCATCTGTTTCTGGTTTGTCAAGTGAAGAAACAATGCCCCAACTCGAAGATATAGAGATAAAAGAATGCAGTTCGTTGAAGAGATTGAGAACGAGGAAATTACCTCGTTTAAAGAAGTTAAGCATCGAGTTTTGCCTGGAGCTTGAAGCACTCGAAATTGAGAGTTGCGGTCTTCCGATGCTCGAGGACTTGGTGCTCCGTGATCTAGGCAAGTGTGAGACTATAGTGGGACCCTCTGGTGTGATCAACGACGGAGTAATGCCCAAACTTCAACATTTGTACCTATCTTATTGTCCATCGCTGAGAAGATTGGTATTAGAGAAGCTATCTAATTTAAGGGACATTAACATAAGCTATTGCAATGAGCTAAGGGAGTTAGCGGTGGGGAGCGGCGGCTTTCCAGCGTTGGAGACGTTGTTTTTGTATGACTGTCCGAAGGTAGAGAATATGGTGGGACCCTATGATGTGTGGGATGAAAACACAATGCCTCGACTTAGATCATTGCAGATAACATACTGTCCATTAGTGAGGAGATTGCCTAGAGGAATGGAGAAACTGTCCAGGTTGCTGCAAATATATGGAGAGGTTGAGTGGTGGCAAAATCTAATTTGGGAAGACGAGAATGTGAAAAATAGTCTCTTTCCTCTTTTCATTGAATATGTACTGCTGAATAGGATGCCTTATACCTTGCCCAAATGGTAATTTTATTAATTTTAAAGTGTGAGATATTTTAATGTTAGTTGAGAATTACATACGGATGATGTTTAAATCATAAATGTTTTGTTATACCTTGCACAAATGGTAATATTATTATTTTTAAAGTGAGATATTTTGTGTTTAATATTATTTAAATGTTATTTGGGAATTACATATTGTGATGTTTAGATGTTATTTTTATAATAATTTAATAAATCATATTTTTTAATTAATTTTCTATATTTTTTTATTAATAAATTCAAAATTTTCCTTTTAGAATTTATTTAATAAGTATATTAAGGTATAAAGTTATTTTATTTTTTTATAATTTTTGTTTAATAATTTATATTTTTTTATTTGAAAAGTTTTTTTTATCAAAGTCAATAATACTTATTATTTTCATTATTATTAAAGTTAATACTCATTACTTTTTATCATTTTTTCTTCCCCTAACAATAATATTTATATTTTATCACTTTTTTCTATTGAAATGAATTTAATATTTTTCATATCACTAGTTGAACTTCAAGTCTCTAAAGATGAATGAAGAATTCACTCTAAACATGAGACAAATCCTTGAAAAACACACACAATTCTCCAAAAGTATTTATGGACATAATTATACTTTATTAATTTTTATTATTTATTATAAATTCTACATGTATTATTTAATGTATAATTATTAATTTTAAATTAATTATTATATTAATTTAATTTAAATGATAAAAAAATGAAATACTAAAAATATATATTTGTTAATTTATTGAATATTAAAGACATATTAAAAAATAAAAATAATTGTTATTTTTTATTTGAATATAAAACTATTTAATTAAAAAAAAAAAATACTTGTAATGAAATTACAATATGTTCAGCGTTGAATGAGTAAAGAATCATAATTTAATGATTAAATACTTTATTATAATATATTTATTAGAAAATTCCAATTATTAAATAATTATAATTTTAAATTAAATTATATATTATATTAATTTAATGATATATAATTAATAATAAAATAATATCGTTATTTTTATTTAAAATTAAAAAAACTATAATATAAAAAACAAAACTATTTGCAACGAATATACAATATATTTCAATGTTAAATTGCTATAAAAAATTATAATTTCATGATATATATATTTGACCAAAAGAATATCATTAGTAAATTGGGTCAAAAAGATACTCTATACTTTATATATTTTATTAGAATTTACATTTGGTTATTAATGCATAATTATTAATTTTAATTAGATTATATTATTATATTAGTTTAATGATATATAAAATGATAATAATAAAATTATATAATTGTGAGTTCTTGTACAACCAGATATTCCGCTGATCAAATTACTGAAGCTTGAAAATTTTCGCGCTCGCTTTGCATCTCTTAGGCTCGGCTTTGCCCTGCCCGATCTGGGCGTGGAGCTCTGCGTTGCCAGAGAGGCCTTTGGTGAGCGGGGCGTTCTAGATTTCTGCGGTTCTGGCTCTCGTGCTAGATTTGCTCCTGTGTTTCGATAGCTCTAGGGGTTGATCTGAGTTGGTGTATGGGGTCCCTGCTTTGACCCCCGCTCCTCATTTCCCAACCATGTCGAATGGAGGTGGATCCCTTCTGCCTTCAGATCTAGATGCATTCTGATCCCTTGTTGCTGTAGCTGATAAGCGGCTGCCCTCGGTCACGCAACAAAAGTTCGTTAAAAAGTTGGAAAACATCCCTACGGTGTCTCTACCGGTAGATGATGCTTGTAGATCAGCGTTAAACCTTGCCGAAAGGAGCCTCATCGGCCAGTTCACAGGGCTATGGCCATCCCCGAAGGCAGTAGAAGATTGGGTCAGACGAAACTGGATCCCACTGGTTAAGGAAGGAATAAAAATCCATTTCGTAGGCAAAGGGTTCTTCGTCTTCGTGTTTGACAGCAGGGAAGCCCGAAGCTTGATCTTCAGAAGCGAACCTTATTTCATGGGCCCTCAAGGGCTATATTTGAACAAATGGTCTCCAGATTTTGACCCTGCTCAAGATGTGCCCACAGCCGTTCCTGTTTGGGTGCGCCTCCCGCACCTCCCTCTCCACTGCTGGAGTCAGAGCTCGTTGCAATCCATTGGCAATGCCCTAGGTAGGTATATTGATCAGGCCCCGAGGAAGGATCAATTCTCCTGCGCACGCATCTGTGTGGAAGTTGATCTGGAGGTCGGGCTCCCTGAAGCCATCAAACTTTCTGTGGTAGACTGGTTGCACATTCAAGAGCTAGATTACGAACAATTGCCCTTTAAATGTCGACATTGTCATGAATATGGGCATTTTGCAAGATATTGTAAAAAAAAAATGAGGAAATAGCAAAGAAAGAAAAAGGCGAGCAGTGGAAGCAAGCAAAGAGAACAACAAGCAGCAGGCAGAACAACAAAAACAAAGAAAAAGAGACAGGGAACAAAACAGGGCAAGAAGATGCAAGTAATCAAAACAGTGGAAGCAGGGAAGCTATCAGTATTGCAGGAGACAAAAATCCCTTCGAATCTCTTACACCACCGTCAGATCCTCCAGAGGTCGAGCAGGGAGATCCACCACAGATGAATAATGCAGACAATCAAGAGCCAGGTAACATCCCAAATCCGAACTCTAGCAATACTTCTTCTCCTTCTTATGCTGACATCATAAAACAAAAGAAGAAGAACCTAGAAAACATGGGCTCATCTGATGAGGAAACCTTTGAAAGGCCATCAAAAAAAGTGGGAAGAAGAACAAACAAGGAAACTAGGGAAGAAGAATTAGAACGACAGAAAACCCTAGGCAGTCAACCTACCATCGAAATGACCATCGGAAGAAATATAAGACCAAGGATGTCCAAGGGAGGAGGCCCCACCCCATCAAGTGGTAAATGATGCAGCTGGTCTCTTGGAACTGTAGAGGACTGGGTAATCCCAATAAGGCAGAGGCTATCAAAGACTTATTGAAGATGGAAACATCGGACATCCTTATGCTCCAAGAGACCAAAATAGAAGGGGAAACCCTTCTAAACACTAGCATTATGAAATGGAAATACGATTCAGGAAAGGCTGTCAGTGCAAGGGGATCGGCCGGAGGAATAGGCACATTTTGGTCAAAAAACTCCTTCTCATTAGAAGGATTCTCTGAGACCCAACATTGGATCTTCACAGAACTGTGCCACACTGCAAGCAACCTCCCCCTTGCTCTGTTCAACTTGTACGTACCTGTTCATTATGAAGAAAAGAGAGAGTGTTGGAGGACACTCTTGGATTATATAGAGCAGATCAACCCCACAAATATAGTCATAGGCGGTGATCTGAATATAATTCTAGATCCCAAAGAAAAAAGAGGAGGGATTACCTCTGGGGATCCTTTCATCAATACAGTGGGAAATCTGATACTGCAGTGGGACTTAGTTGACTTCAAACCCGTGAAAGGCAAATACACCTGGACTAACAATAGAACATGAGAAAATCAAATCTCTGCTAGGCTGGATAGATTTCTAATCAGCAACTCTTTAATGATGGACAACAGAATAGTTTTTTCCAAGATCCTTCCAAAGCTCACATCGGACCATAAGCCAATCCTTTTATGCCTAAAAGAAAAAGAAGATCTAGGCCCCCTACCATTTCGTTTCAGTCCTCTCTAGGCAGGTAAATAAGGGTTCTTTGAAACAGTCCAAACAGCATGGAGGATAGATGTATTTGGATCCCCAAGCTTTGCGTGGGAACAAAAAATGAAAAACACAAAAAAATCTCTTAAAGATTGGATAAAGAAATCCATGCAAACCCCCACTAGGCAGAGGAAGGAGGCAGTTCTTCAGTTGGAAGGAATACAATTCGAAATGGAGGAGAAAGATCTCTCTCCCACAGACTTAGCCAATGAAAAATCTGCCCAAAGGAATGCATACTATTCTTTTAGAAATGAAAAAAAACATTGGCGCTTAAAGTCTCGAAGTCTGTGGCTTAAATCTGGGGACAGAAATACCACATACTTCCATAGACAGTGCAGGGCTCGCCTCTCACGTAACCATATAGCAGAAATTACCAGCACTAGCGGTCAGGTGTATAAAGGATTTTCTCAAATCAAAGTAGCAGCTGTAAACCATTTTCAGAACCTCCTTAGTGCGGAAAGAAATGGGAATGAGGAGGATGCAGTAGAGTTTCTCACAACCATTCCAAATTTAGTCAGCGTGGAAGATAATGATTCTCTGATGAGCCCAGTCACGGAAGAAGAGATGACTAATATAGTCTGGTCCATGGAACCAAACAAAGCTCCAGGACCTAACGGATTCTCAGTTCATTTTTATAGAATTTGCTGGAAGATAATCAAATCTGATCTCTTCAGAATGATAAGAGGAATCTTGAGGAAGGCAAAAGTGGGAGGAGGAATAAACTCCACCTTCCTCGCTTTAATCCCCAAGGAAACAAACCCAGGCTCCTTTGATAGATATAGGCCGATCTCACTCTGCAATTCATCCTATAAGATCGTGGCCAAACTACTGGCTAACAGAATTAATCCCTTTCTCCAAAAGCTCATCTCTACGGCCTAAGGAGGATTTGTGAAAGGCAGACAAATCCTAGACAATGTCATTCAAATCCAAGAAGCCCTCCACTCCAGTCAAACACGGAAAGAACAAGGTATGATTATCAAACTGGATATGTGTAATGCTTTTGATAGAGTTAATTGTTCTTTCTTGTTCAGGGTTCTTGCAGCCTTTGGATTCAATCAGGAATTCATAAACCTCATCAAAGCTTGCATTGAAAACATCTGGATCGCCCCAATGGTGAATGGTAGACCAACTGAGTTCTTTTTAGCCACCAGGGGACTGAGGCAGGGCTGCCCTCTTTCTCCCTTTCTCTCTACATTTTGATGGCTGATTCACTAAGCAGAAAGCTGACTTAGGAGAAACAAATTGGTTCCATACTTGGGATAAGAATTGTGCAAGGCATAGCCCTAGTGAATCACGCGCTCTTTGCTGATGATTCACTTCTGCTCGGGGGTGCTTCCATGAGAATTGCTAACTCCTTCAAGACCATTCTCCAAAAGTATTGCAGCATCTCCAGAGCGTTAATCAGTGAGAGGAAAAGTGTTGTTTATGGATGGAATACAGATCAACAAACAATTGAAAGGATTGCCAGCGAATTGGGGTTCAAAGGTTATGTAGCGTGGGACAAAATAAAGTATCTCGGTCTCCCCTTGACAATGGGATCCAACCGCAATTACTTGTGGGAGGAGGTGATTTCAAAGTTCAAAAAAAAGATTGCAGCATGGGGTGGCGTTTGGCTCACCACAGGCGGAAAGCTCATTCTTATTCGATCTGCACTTTTAGCTTTGCCTACATTCCAAGCCTCTCTACTGATGGATCCAAGACAAATCACAGATCAAATCTCCTGTCTAATGCGGAATTGTCTGTGGAACGGTGGGAAGGGAAACAACAATCGATTTCATCTAATTAATTGGGAAACAGTGAAGCGTCCCATTGCCAAAGGCGGACTCCAAATTCGTGACCCCCAGCAAGCAAATTTAGCCTTGGGCTGTAAACTTCTGTGGCAACTATTAACCGAGCCTACGCATCCTGTCAGCGAGCTCTTAAAACTCAAGTATCTCAAAAATCAGTCGATCACCTCCTTCAATCCAGCGCTTTCTCCTAGAGGAACGCAGGCTTGGAGGCTCTGTTGTAAAGGGATCGATTTCTTTAGAACTCATTTGTATAAAATTCCAGGGAATGGCAAAAATACATTGCTGTGGAGAGATCGAATCATGGGTCACCCTCCCCTTTTAGCTATTAATGAAATTGTAGATTTAAGAGCTTGGTTAAGTTCAAAAGGAATCCAGAAAATCGAGGATATAGCAGAGTGGGATAACAAAGGAAATTGGCAGTGTTAGACATTGCCTAACATTCCAGTGCATCTAAAAAATCAATTAAATACTCTCACAGATGCAATTACAGACTTTACACCTATGCATAAGGACGAGGAAGACTCATGGGGATGGGGAAAAATAGGGGTGTACACAGCCAGACAAGGATACTTACAGATGCAAGGCAAAAAGGACTCTTCGCACCAGGAAACAGTGTGGAATCAGATCTGGGAAAACTTTAGCATCCCCAAGATCAATTTCTTCTTTTGGACTTTGTTCCACCACAAAATCCTGACTGGAGATAATCTGTGCAGAAGAAACATAGTTGGTCCTCATCGATGTGTGTTCTGCAAAAATGCATTGGAAACCTCAGTCCACATGTTCATCGATTGTGAGTATGCACAGAAGACCTGGACTAGCTTCTCGACAGGTCTGATTGTGAGACCCCCAGCACACTGTTCGATCACAGACATGTTCTCGTCTTGGAAAGCTCGATACCCCTTCAACATCGCTGACAAATCTCTTTGGCATAAGGTGTGGATTGCAGCACCAAAATATGTTTGTTGGAAGCTGTGGCTTGCCCGGAACGAGGTTGTCTTCAACCAAAAAGAAATGACTGCTGATAATGTTGCGGAGCAGGCCAAGAAACTTCTATTATAAACTCTGAGACACTCCATTGTCAAAGACAGTACCCTTCGAAATGAAGAAAGGGCATGGCTGGATGGCTTCTCCCCCATGCCGAGACCTTCAGCAATCATTCACCCAAATCATAAGGAAAATTGGCAGATTCGAGACACCTTGGATAATTTCCAGAAGTGGTGGAAATCACAAGGAAAATGCACTATCTTCTTTGACGGAGCCTCGAAAGGTAATCCAGGCAGGTCAGGAGCAGGAGGGGTTATTTACTTCCCGAATGGGAGAAAAGAGGACTTCAGCTGGGGACTTGGGCTTAAAACCAATAATCAGGCCGAAGTTCTCAATCTTTTAAAAGCTTGTCAACTGGCCAGAAAAGGAAACCCAAGGGAAGTCTTAGTCTTTGGAGACTCAGAATTGCTGATAAAATCTCTAATAAACAAGAAAGGGCTCAAGGATCCAGCGCTAAACAAACAACTTACAAGAGTGAACAGACTTTTGAAGGACTTCTCCTCAGTTCAAATCTTCCACATCCTCAGAGAATTAAACACAGAAGCAGATAGACTGGCAAATACAGGATGTACTCTAGAAAAGAGCATGATCAGCATAAATGCAGGAGCATCGAATATGGCAACTATTCCCTAAATGAGCAAGGCGTTCTTGTAAAAGAAGAGAATTGTATTGTCTGAAACAGTGAATTGTAATGCTTGATTTGGCTTCGGCCATCCATCTCTATAAATAAAAATACCCATTTCAGTTAAAAAAAATAAATTATATAATTGTTAATTTTTTATTTGAATATTAAAAACTATTTATTTAAAAAATATATTTTATTTTGTAATGAATATTACAATATGTTTCAGTGTTTTAAATTGCTTAAAGAATGGAAAAGTAGATCACCTAATTGGGAGGCAGGGGCAAGCTTTGCAAACTGATCTAGGGTTAGCGTTAGGGTTCGAAGTTGGGCACCATGGTGGGACGCGTAGGGGGGATTGATGCTCCCTCTTATAGTCAAATAGTGACGGACAAAAGCAAGGACGCTAGAAAGCAACGTTTTAAGAAACCTTTGGAGATGGCAACAGAGGCAATCAACACGGAAAAACTGGGAAAAAACAGACCCCCAGATCAGGAAGGGGATAAGCAGGAAGCTAGTAAGGAAAATAAGACAGGGGGTAGCAGTCAGAAAACTGCTTCTATGAGTACAACTGGGGTTTGCAAACCTAAGTCAAACATCATTCCCCGAGTCATTTTAAGTGACCCAGTGCTACAAGCGCACATAGATCACATGGCGGAATATGCAGTTATATGCAAATTCATGGGGATATGGCTGACGGAGAGGGCGTTGCATGTATGGATAAGGAGCCACTGGAAACCAAAGGGGGAAATAAGCCTTCATTTGGGATCTAAGGGCTTCTTCATGGTGGTGTTCACAAGCCTGGAGGATAAAAACAGAGTATTCAAAGGAGGACCATATTTCTACACAGTCGCAGGCCTCTACATGCCACCATGGATGATGAACTTTGTCTCAGAACATGAAGCATTCACATCGGTATCGGTATGGATTAGACTATACTCCCTTCCTTTGGATTACTAACTACCGGAATCTCTGAAAACAATAGGCAACAAGTTGGGGCATTTTCTAAAGATCTTAGATGCGACTCTGAAAGGTAAATATACGTCCTTCCCTCAAATATGTGTGGAAATGGACTTATCTGGGGCACTTCCGGAAGCAATAATTTTAGAAGTATATGATGAAGAATGGGTGCAGGCAATGGACTATGAACATATCCCATTCAGGTGCCACAAATGCCATGAACACGGGCATCTATACAGAGACTGCCCAACAAACAATTTGGAAAGAAACGTAAAAACCACCCCGGATAAAAATCTCAAGGGTTCCACCAAGGTTGGGGGCAAAGGGAAAGGCGGGAAGAGGACTTAAAAGAAGATTAATGAGGAAAGAAAACTGAACCACAATGGTTTCAAGATCCTAAAAGATGAATATGGAAACAAAGAAACAAATCAGGAATTAGAGAACATTATCACTGAGAAGGAAAGGGATGTTAGCATGGAAGATATCATAGATAACAGCCAGCAAAAGGATGATCTGCCAAGTAATATGGAGATAAGTAGGGACCATAAGATGACTCCAAGTGAGGCTGGAACGGAGGACCATGAACTGGAGGAGTTTCTAGAAAGGGAGAATTTAGATCTAGAAAAGTTTGTGGAACAAGGGATGACTAAAGGAGTGGAATCCCTACCACAAGAGGAATTTGATAGGGTTCAACAACTCTTCTTATGGAGATCACAATTGAAGGGCTCTGGAGTCAAAAGAAATCATGAAAACCAGGAAAATAGAGGGGTCAAAATGATGGAGGAGACATAGATACAATCTCCCAAGAACCCAGGCAGGAAAAGAGGAAGAAAAAAGACAGAATGAGCTGCTGAACGAATTTGGAAAACTCGTGATTAACTCAGGTAAGATGAGATATCTCACCAGTTATTCCTTTACAAACCTTTCTTAATGAAGCTTACAACTTGGAATATTAGAGGCATAGGAAATAGAAGGAAACAAAGAAATCTTAGTAATAGAATAAAAGAAGAAAAGCCAGATATGGTTTTTATTCAGGAAACAAAATGTTCGATGGACAATATCAGAGAAAGACATAACAAATGGCTAATCAATTATTAATATCTAGAGGTTAAAGCAAACGACTCGGCAGGGGGGATTCTTACACTCTGGGATCCCCAGAAATTTGGAATCCTGGATGCTGAAGCGTCTAGGAACTATCTTTCTTTGGTGTGTCAACCTTTAGGTGATTCGGAAATTTATATGATCACAAATGTCTATGGACCTCAAAAGCAAGAAGACAAACTCAAGCTTCTCACCTCCCTTAAGGAGCTAAGAACGAGACACCCTAATGTACCTTGGATTGTTGCAAGAGACTTGAATATGATCAGATCTCTTACAGAGAAAAAAGGTGGTATTAGACATCTAGGAAGAGACTCCATTGCCTTCCAAAGCTTCATAATGAACATGGGTTTAGTGGACACTGAAACAATAAATGGTACCTTTACCTGGAACAATAAGAGGGGAGGGGCTTCTCAAGTTGCCTCCAAGCTAGATAGATTTATTATTTCAGAGGACCTCTTTTTTTTAGGCCTTACCATGTCAGCTTCTATTCTTCCCTTTGGGGGCTCGGATCATTGACCTGTACAGCTGGAAGCCAATTGTATGGGTACACCAAGAAACAGAACTTTCAGGTTTGAAAATGCTTGGCTCTCTCACCCTGAATTCATCAGCAATATTGACAAATGGTGGAGAGAGGATCTGAACATTCAAGGCACTAGAATGTTCCTGCTCCAACAGAAACTTAAACACATCAAATCCAGGCTTAAAGATTAGAATAAAAAGGAATTTGGTAATATTTTCAAAGCCGAAAGAGAAGTTGAACAAAAGCTCCAGGAGATCAATCAGATCATCATCACAGATGGTTTTACCGAGGAGCGGAGAAAGCTAATTGACTCTCTGCAAGAAGCATGGGAAGATCGGTGCATACAAGAGGAGATTTTCTGGAGACAAAAATCAGGGGGGGAAGTGGATTAGAGAGGGAGAAAGAAACACGAAGTTCTTCCATAAATCCACCATGGATCACAGGGCACACAATAGAATAAAAAAACTCAAAGATTCTCAAGGAATAGAACTCGTCTCTCACAAAGAAATGGAATATGTCCTTGTTCAACACTTCCTCAGCATAGCAGAGGAGCCTCTGGTGGATAGATCTAGGTTCATCAATCATTTCACTCGGTACATCCCTCGGCTGGTTACCAGAGAAGACAACCATAATATTAACAGCGCAGTGTCAGAAGAGGAGGTCAATCAAGTGATCAATGAAATGAAAAATGGGAAAGCTCCAGGCCCGGATGGGTTCAATGTAGACTTCTTCAAAGCCTGTTGGAAAATAGTCAAACAGGATATCCTTGAGGTGGTGGAAGACTCAAGAAGATCCAAAATGGTTCTGAAGGCTCTTAATGCCTCCTTCATAGCTTTGATCCAAAAACACAGAAAATTCATGACTCCGGATGGTTTTAGACCCATAGATATATGTAATGTGGTGTACAAAATCATTTCCAAAGTGATCACCAACAGACTCAAGCCTCTTTTACCAGCTCTCATCTCAAAGGAGCAAACTGGCTATCTGGAAGGAGGACATATCCTCAATAATATCATCCAAGCTCACGAGGTGGTACACTGTCTCAAAAGCAACAGGCAAGCTGGTATGATCATTCAGCTGGACCTAGTGAAAGCTTACGATAAGCTAAGTTGGTCCTATATAAGGGCAGTACTAAGAGCCTATGGCACTGACCACAACTGGATAAGATGGGTTATGGCACTAGTTTCTACGACCAGTTTTTCCATCCTTCTTAATGGCGTTCCTTCAAGAACCTTCATACCCTCCAGAGATCTCAGATAAGGGGATAAGCTCTCACCCTTCCTCTTTGTTCTCATGATGGAAGGGCTAGGCAGAGTGATCAAAATGGAAAATAATGAAGGAAGAATCCAGGGTATCAAACTCACCATGGATGGAGCGACAAATACTCATAAACAATTTGTGGATGACACGATGCTGCAGGGTATACCCACGGTCAGAGAAGCCAGAGCGATCAAACAAATCTTAAACGACTTTGCTATGGCGGCTGGCACAGAGGTAAGTCTCAACAAATCAAAAGTTTTTTTCTTTAACACTAACATTGCTATTGAGGTAAACATCACTAGAATTCTTGGGTTTCAAAGGGACTAGTTACCTTCCAAGTACCTGGGCATACCTCTTATAGACAAACCTCTAAGCAAGGGGAGTGTGGGAGTCGATAATAAATAAACTTTAGGACAAGATCAGAAAATGGACATGCAGGTCTTTAAATTTGGTAGGACGCCTTGTGCTCACACAGCTTGTATTGCAGGCGATTCCCATATTCATGTTCTCAGCTCTTCCTGCTCCTAAAGGAGTTATGCAATAGATTAGAAGCATTCAGCGGGATTTTCTATGTGGCAGAGGAGAAGAGAAAAAGAAATGGGCTTTGGTAGCATGGGACAAGATCTGAAAACCCAAGATCCATGGTGGTTTGGGGCTTCATGACCCTAAAACACTCAACAGAGTTTCAGGAGCTAAACTCTGGTGGAGGTGGCTCAGGGAATCAGAAACCCCATGGGCCAAGCTCTGGAAACAAAAGTATGCAAATAATTGGCAGGAGAAGGATCACATTCGAATGTCAGGGAATATTAAGGGCTCCCACATTTGGAACCTTGCCTGGGAAAATAAAGGTATTGTCCAAAAACACAGTTTTTGGGAGATCTGAGTTGGGAACCTGACACGATTTTGGAAGGATAACTAGAAACAAGAACCCAATTTGTATAAGGATGAATTAGCAGCTCTCAAGAATGATACCGACAACAAAGGTCTATTTATGGTAAGTGACTTCTGGGACTAGGTAAGGAACAATGGTAAATGGAGAATATGGAAGGATCTAGGCCACAGTGAAGGGAGCCCTTTGAAGGCCTAGGCAGACTCCCTTGCTCAGGATTTAGAGCAAAGGAAGATTTTGGTATCCTCCTTGACTGACCAACTAAGATGGGTAAGGAACACCGAAGGAAAATTTAGCCTCAAAAAAGCTAAACGTGTAGTAACAGGGTTTAACTACCAAAACCCTAATCAAGTTTGGAATAATATTTGGCTGAACCTCCACTGGATGAAAATAAAGTTGTTCATTTGGCTAGTTCAACAAAATAAAATTTTAACTCGGGAGAATGTCCTGAAAATAGGTTTTACTGGCCCATCCAAATGTTACCTATGTGGCTCACCAGAGGAGATGATGGATCACCTACTCAACCTCTTCCCTTTCACCTCCACTGTGTGGGAGAGGGTGGCCTCAGTCTTTAGACACACTGATAGGGAAAGACTCAACATTTCCAACACTTTGAAGAATTGGAGGAAAAACGTCTCAGGAAATGAAATCATCAATAAAGCATGGACTCTAGTTCCAGGCTTTGTAATCTGGGATTTTTGGAAAGAACGTAATAGCAGGATCTTTAAGTATAAAAAAAGCACGCTGCAGCACATAATTGAAAAATTTTTAAGGCAGATCAAAGACACAGTTAGAAATTTGTTTTGGAAACTTCCTGAGGACCCTCCTCTGCCCCAAGATGCTTGCATACTACTACATTTGGGTCTCCAGTCAATAGTTCCACAGGGCATAATCAAGGGTGTGATCCAAATAACTACAGATATGAATATTTGGAATCTTCCTCCACATGGTTTCTTAAAAGTCAATATAGAGGGAGCGTCTAAGGGCAACCCAAGGTTAGCTGGTTTTGGGGGTGTTAAAAGAGATGAGCAGGGATGCATAAAGGAGATCTTTCACAGCCACTTGGGGAAGAACTCTAATAATATGGCAGAACTCATGGCCTTAGAGCAATGCCTGGAATTCTTGGTGGATTCAAACTTACACAATGTCATCATTGAAGTTGATTCAAAATTGATCATTAAGCGATCAAGAAAATGTGCAATGGAACGACACCCGAAAAAGTGTCGAAACATTGGAGGCTATTGCAGGTATTTCATTGTATACATACCCACCTGCAAACCTTGAGAACCGTTAACTTTGTCCATGTGAAAAGAAAAGCAAATGGGTTGGCTGATCGTCTGGCAAATGAATGAGTGATTAGTAAGGAAGGCTGCACTAGTCATGTTTGGGAGTTGATACCCCCAGGAAAATTGTATGATGATTGTCTCTGTCAGGCTGCAAAAGACATGGAACTCTTCCGAATCTTCAGCAATGAGGAGTAAGATTAGAGAAAGGTGAAGAGAGAGGAGATCCTTAGGTTGCAGTCTCTCCCAAGGAATAAAAATTCGAAGAAGTGAAGTGATTATATAGTTCATTTGGTTCAGTGGTATTGGTGTGGCTTGGAGTAAACTGCTTCAGGAGGAGCTCAAAAGGAACAGAGGAGTTAAGTCCAATATCGGGTGGATCAGGTTTAAAGGGATCGTTCTAGATCGTTGGATCGACATGATGGAGCAACGGTGCTGAGGAGACCTGTGGTAGTTAAACGTCGCTTAACTAGTTCGCAAGTTGAATGGATGCAATCCACAGGTTCTTTTTGCCTCTCATCCATGGATTTTGGGTCGGAAAGTGATCGACTGTTAGCCACTTGGTTGGATCTGAAATCCTTTAGACTGAAGGGCTCTATTCTTTTTCGGGTCCAATTTTTTTATTTCCTTTGTACTTGTGACTTGGGCTGAAATCGTGGTGAATCGTTGGATTAAATAGGCGTTGATCGATGGTTCATCCTAGAGTTTTCGAGCTGGAAAGTGCTTGACCGATATCCTCTTGGATGGACCTAAAATCCTTTAGAGTGAAGTGCTCTAATCTTTTTTGGGTCTGGTTTTCTTGTTATTCTTTGTGCAAGTGGTCGGGCCGAAATCATGGTTGACCATTGGATCAAATAGACTCTGATCAACGGTGCTGGATCTCCATGCAGCTTTCCTGAATGGAGGCTTGTTGACTGGTAGATGGAAATGTGGTTGCGACGGTGGGGATCGTGAGTTCAGGTTTAGGCTTGGGAAAATGGAACGGTGATTTTTGGCGGAAATTTGTATGTTTTCGAGGGCCGGTAGCTTTGCAGTCTGTATGTATTTGAGAATTTAGCAAAAGCACATTATGGTGCGGTGTGAAGAGAAAGGATCTCGCTTCTCGAGTGATATATTTCTTAGATTTCCTGCTTAAAAATAGTTGTAACTCCGTGAATAGTTGATTGATCTTGGGTCTTGTGGACCCTGTTGATGGTTTACCAGCATCGGGTTTGTCTAGTGTTGGTCTTTGCACTGTTAAATACATGTAACATATGTAATGCATGTTTATGGTTAATAGAAGGTTCCACTCTTACATGACCAAAAAAAAATTGCTTAAAGAATGATAACTTCATGATATATAAATTATTTGAATTAAAGAAAGAATATTTATTATAGTTAATTGGACTTATTTTGGATGGTAAGAAAAAATTATTGAATCCTACCCATTTATTGTCAATTCTCCCTAATAACATTTTTATTATAATTAATTAGACTTATTTTGGATGCTAAGAAGAAATTATTGATATCTCACCCATCTATTGTAACATGTTGAACCTATACTAATTATATTGTTATAATGATTTTGAATATTAATTTTATTTTTTCTGGTAGATTAGCACCAACAGGGATTTGAACCATTGACCTATCCCAAAGGGTGCCTTAAGAGTGCACCTATTCACCATCAATCCAAAGCTAAGTGAACAAACTTTTCTCATTATAATTTATCAAATTATATTTATATATAATTCAATTTAAAAATTTATCTTCTTAAATTAAAAAAAAATAAGATATATTTTAATATTCTTATTTAAAAAAAAAAGAAATAATAAATAATATGGGAAATTATAAAGATATTTGTACACTTTCACAATATTTAGAGGTACCATTAAAATATTTTAAAAGTATTTCACTACTTAAAATATATTAATCACAAAAATGTAATACTCCCACTTTAATCCGTGGTTGATATTGTAACTAGAAATTGCATCAAGAGGTGCAAAGGAACCCCGATATGAGGAGTGGGGGGAATGTGGAAGGAAACTATCTCTTTGTGCGACATTTCAAGCTGCCTCATCAAGGTCACCTTATTGAGTGCATAATGCCACACTGAAGGGAAAGAACTTTCTAACCTCCAAACCTCATGAACCACTCTGGTCCTTGCAATCAAAGGGGGTAGTGTCATGGGAGATGTTTTATTATGTGGAAGGTGAGTGAATGATGGTAATAGTGATGTGGTTTGGGTGGTGCAAGTGTCTAACATGCATTTAAATTCTTACCATCTAAAGTAATGAGAGGACTTGAAGAAATTGTTAGCCCAAAGATGAAAAACACAAATAAACAATAGTGAGATAAGCAAACACACGTAAAGACTTACATGAAGTTTTTCTAAATTTTGTACTCTAAAATATAGTTGTACTTTTGAAAATTTAATCCATTAACACTTAATAAATCTATAATTAAAATAAATATATAATACATATTGTATTACAAGAAAATATCTCCTATATAAGGGACTTCGGCAATAAAGTACTTTTTAAATATGATAAAACATTTATTTTAAAAAATAAACACTGTATGAATGATAATTTTGAAACTCAGTGCATAAAAAACCTAATCAACTACTTTATTTAACTTTAAAGACTACGTTGATCGAACTATTTTATTAGCCCTCCCATCAAGGAAATGGCATGGACTATAGTAATCGATATGGAAGGCTTGACATTAATTTTAGCTATCTTTTAGCTGCTTACTCTCATGAGTGCGGCAAGTAAGCAAAATATTTAACTTAATAATATATGAAATATTTTTCGCCTTCTTATTTAGCCTCTTCCCGAGGTGGAGAGGCTAAACCATATGTTATAATTATCCATTTCCTTTGCAACATTTTGAAGTTTAAAAAAGGTGTTAAACTAATGCTAACATTAGTTTGAATAACATTTCATGCTTATAAATTTAAAAAACATATGTTCGGTTACATGGTTGCCAAAGTTGTAGTCATTTTCGGTTACATGGTTGCCAAACACATGGCTGCCAAACACATGGCCACATGGCTTACAGATGGCTCTTACATGCATGGGAGGAACATCTAGAACATCTAACTATCAATTCACACCTTAGAATATATAATATCGCTACAACTTGTTGTGCCCTTGCTTCAGCATAACAACCGCAACAGCCTGGAACAGCCCGCTTCACGCCCCAGGAGAAGAGAAAAACAAGAGTTTTGCATGCAGAATGTGCCATAAGAGATTCCATATTCATCCCAGCCACTCTTTATTGTGGCAATATCATCACTTGAGACGATATAGCAGTCCTCAATAAGGACATGTGAGCAGGAATCTGCATATGAAAGGGAAAACATATCATTTATCTAAGCAACAACAAGTATGGCATCTTTCGATGCTCAATATGTCATAAAAAGTCTTGAAAAGGAGCCATTCTCCTGCTAATAAATATGTAAAATTCAACTGAACTCTTCTTGTTGCTTGCAAATATGTAAAATTCAGCTTAATTCTTCTTGTTGCTTGCAGCCATTTAAAATTGTTGTCGTGTAATTGTTTTGTAGTATTTTTTACCTGTGAAAGTAAGAACAAGGATAGACTGATAGGAAAGATATAGAATGTTTATTAACAGAGAAAGCATGAGATTGCATATGCTTCGTACGAATCAGAAAATTTTATTCAAAAGAACAAGGATTTGGATTTTAACATCAGTAGCATAATTGTGAACAAGGATTTGGACTTTAACAATGGTAGCATAATTGTTTTGTGACAGAATTAAACAGAATAACTTTAAACTAGGAGTAGGTTTCTTCTCTATTTCGTTGATGCTACTTATGATTTCTGTAGACTATGCGAGGCCAAACTGATGCCTCACACAGGAACTGAGGAGCTTTTTCCATCTCTAGGAGATGCAATCGTGGAAATGGATGCCTATCAAGGTCGTCTGCGGGAACCGAGCAACTTATGCCTGTCAAAGTCATCTGTGGGAACCGAGCATCTTCTTCCATTGTGGCAAGAAACAAAGTAAACTACCTCACTCTTTCCTTTTCTTGATCTGTAGGTACCCCTTCTTAATCTGTAGGTAACAAGAAATCACTCTTCGCTCTTCTTAATCTGTAGGTAACAAGCAACCAACCAATGAAGCCAGCAGAACAAAAACAGAAAATAAAGATTGTGTGCGAAGGCACAGGAGAGATGGTAATTATACTGAATACCTCATTGTTATAAACATTTTTGGGCACTTCAACCCCAATCATAAATGTCCATAAATTGGGGGCTCCTAAGTCCCTAAAAGTGTTGCTTCACTGCCTAAAGGAACAAGGTCAACTGATTACATCATCTCCTAGAAGTTCTTCACTGAAAAACTGCTCATAAATGGTCAAAACTGGACCATACTGAAAGCTCAATGCAGAGGGTGCAATGCATATCACCTTCCCAGTGTACAAGGTGCAATGCAT
This sequence comes from Pinus taeda, assembly GCA_000404065.3. Classification (NCBI taxonomy): domain Eukaryota; kingdom Viridiplantae; phylum Streptophyta; class Pinopsida; order Pinales; family Pinaceae; genus Pinus; species Pinus taeda. The sequence goes on from APFE030171400.1 coordinate 26,428, forward strand.
ACTGATTTGCTCCTCTTTAGGGTGCGATGGTCGGGAATGGACAAATGGCAGGGACAAAAATGCGAGGTGGAAGATCATGGAATCTTCTAGAAGCTTCCCCTCTAACACTTGCCTCTCTAATTTCGACCAGGGATGAGTAAGAGATCATCATTCTCCAAGTGGAAGCAACAACTATCAGAGAGAGGACACTAATCAAGATCCCAGAAGATGACTCACCTATCTGTAATCATCTATATATGGATCCCTCATCACAGAGATCCAGAGGCTGGAATTTTGTATCTTATAGAGAAGTGTTGTTGGTTTTCTGGTGTACATTCACAATGTTGGGTGAATCTAAGCTTTTGCTTGAAGGTGAAGAAGGGCTTCTTAGCTGGAGGATGATGCTGGGTCCAGAGCACATGGTGTAATCCCTCTTGCTACTTTTCATCTTAATAAAGCTATTCCTTGTTTCCTTCCATATTCTTGTGTACTTGTTTATATATGCATGTATATGGTTAATACACATCTGATCCTGTATTATTTATGAATTTAGATCCTTGTTTCTTGGATAGTAGTATGTTGCTGTGATTCTACAGGTTCTTTTGAAGCTGGGCAGATAAATAAGAAGCGGCGAAGCTCTATCAAGAAGGAGAGGAAATCAAACGTAAGACTCAGGTTGGTCTTCTTGTTTCTCTTCTCGTCTATTTTCATAAAAGGAAACAACAGTAGAATTTGATTGTTTGTTTCTAAGATAGCCACCCATATTAGTGGGAATAGCGGCATCCGAGTGGACACTATTCCCGGATAACAAAATGGCAACTCCACTAGGGAGCGACTAGATTACGTGTTAGCCTATCTATCCTTATTTCTTTTATAAACTTACAGACGGAGCCTGAAGTCAAGCCAGCTAGCCTTCGAACTGCATTTGTTATACAAATGCAAAGTAGATCAATGCTGCTTGAGTCTATCTCCATGTTTTGTTTATGAATTAAACAATAGATCTGCAAGCAATCTAATTGCCCTAAGTGGTGGCTCTAGTAACCTCTTAAATCACCCCTGTGTTTTACATACACTGATCTCTACTTATTCAGCCTAAACACCTGAACTAGATTACAAACTGTGAGTGAAATCCCATTCAAAGTCTCGCACTGCTACCATCGCACCCTGCCTTCAAGGCAGCCTGTATGCATCACACTTCCCGAGTGCAGTAGGTGCGCTGCATACTGATTTCACAGCGGTAACAGTGCGATGGCAGGGGAGGGTTACTATAACCCTCCGACTGTGGATTTTTCTCACTGTTTTCAGTCCTATTCAAGAGTTTTGCTATCTGTAGTCAGTGTACTTCTGTGAAAACCCCTTTCTCTTGCATTATTCCACCTCCTTAGTGAAAAAAACTAAATATTTTTTTTATGTATTGTGCGTCGTTTTTAGTTCTCTTTTGCAAAAAGTAGCATAGTCGAACTGTCGTCTCTAGATCTGAAAGTGTCATAGTTGTCGTTTTTAGTTTTAGAAAGCAATCCCTTTGTTCTTGATAGTCGATATACAGTTACTGTTGAATAGGATTTGAATTAGTAAGTTTTTAAAGTGTCGAAAAGAAATTTCCATTTCAAAATCGCAAAGTGTCTCTCTTGTTTTCACTTTGTTTTGAAAAAGAATTTTGTTGAGTACTGTCGCTTTAAAAGTAATTCAGTTTTTCACATAGCTTTCTTAACGTCATTCACACATTAAGAAGGCTGAAAGCAAATAAATTCATGTGCATTTGCATTTTTGATTGCTTGGCTTGATTTAGGACCGTGCATTTAGCATGTGCTCTGTGCTCTGTGAAGAAAAGATTCTTGACTTTCTTCCCTTTAGTAGCTAGGATTTTCATTGTTGAAAGAAGATCAAACGTTTGTTTATCATCTTAGACTGAATTTTAGGAATTATATACACATCACGTGGTGAACCTGAAAGAAAAATTGTTAAGCAAGATCAACTTAAAATAAATTCAATGAATCTAACAACGCTTTGGAACTTAACGTACAACATCTAGAGGTCTAGGCTAGAGACGTATTTCGGCATCATAAATCTTGGTAACTATTGCTTTCAGTGTTGGTTGGGTGATTTCTCCACTCTGAGACGGCAAGTGCCAATACAGACTTGTGTTCCCATGTACCGTCGAGTATATATTGGGAGACCACAATAGCTGCATCCTTTATCCTTAGGAAGCCCTGTCTGCCGCCCTATCAATCGCAATGCACCGAACACAGCATTCGAGAAGATTGACTGCCATACCGTAAAAAGTATTCTGCAGTTTTGCGATTGGTTTGGTAATCCTCTCTACCTAGATCTCCAGAGAAGTCCATTTTGCTCCTTTTCAGACTCCTTAAAGGAAAAGGTCCTCTGAGCACTTGTCACTTCAGGCTCAATAAAAATCAAAGGCGAATAGAGTCATCTTTTGTTTTTTCTCGACTCTTTAAAATTGAAAAAACAAGTTATGTCAAAGCGTCTAAAATTCATTTAATTCGAAAACCATTTTTCCCTTTTTATTTTGAGTTGATCAAGTAATCCGCAATCGTGGAAGAAAGTCAATGAAAACCCCGTCATTCGCGGAGACTCACGAGTCACCCGTCGTTGACTCCGGAAGCGAAACCATTCCGGACGAAGCGAACTCATTTAACCGGATCGAAGTCCCCTAGGTTGGTTGGAGCAAGCACTCCAACATCCTTAGAGACTCCGGTTACTACGAACATTTCTGGAATCCCTGCCTCTACGGAAGAAATTCCGCAACAGCAAAAGGACATTACAACTGATCCTAGTGTGACGGTTAACACTTCTATTCCTGAACCGGCTCTGTCTACAGCTGATTCGAAAGGTGTTACTCCCCAACTATCTGCTGCTGCAGAACTTACATTTTCTTCGGCACCAGAAATATTTTACAGACCTGACGGTCTGCCTCTTCCTCTTGTATTGATTTCCATAGAAGAGATTGTGGAAGATCCTTCGTCTAGCACTCCAACGCAACTTGGAGCTGAGATTGCCCTGTATCCTTCTTCATCAGAAAATATTCACCCACCCTCGGAAGTTCCTGAAGAATCGCTGAGGAATCCCTTGGATAGGCTTAATATGTCTGAAAAACCGTCAACATCAAGGACTGTGTCACCCAACACAGCAGCAGCGGAAGCTCCTTCTGCTATTCCAACGATGTTCACCGGCGTGCCATCTGTCCCAAATAGCTTTCAATTGCTGGATGGAGTCCATCCAGGGACTATTTCGATAGTATGGACTGTTCCCGTTTGTTCGTCCGGAATTATATCTGGAATCTCTTACGTTGAGTCTCAACAAATTGATCCATCGCAAGGTCAATTTGGGCAAACTAGTCCCCAAAGGCAAATTATTCCTTTGAGTACTGGATTACCATCGTATGGAGGGCCATATACCCTTTCATTGTCTTCCTCGGAAGGACAACCATGCGTGAGTTTGCAACAAAATTTGGGTTATGCTGGAATCACAACCAGTGGTTGGGTACCAATCCTGTCTCAACAACCAAGAGTTGTATGCTCAATACAAGAAAGTTCACCTATGACAAACATCCCCACTACGCCGGCTATTGTGGCAGTATCGCAAGTACAAGCGTCACCAGTTGTATGCCAACCTCGAGTTTCGCAGGTTGCAATACAACAATCTCTTGTACCTCCGACACAACCACAGTCACCAACTACTGGAATGGCACAGGTTTAAACGGGGAACACCAATCCCCACCTTGCTCAAACAGTCAGTACTGGACAACAGTCCATGGCTTCACAACCATGGCTGGTGCAATACCAACAACTGCAATTCCAGCAGGCTTACCAAGGATATGAGAAACAAGTCTTTACAAGTAATGGGCAGCCGTATCAACCATATCATAATGGTTATGCCCATCAACCTTACCAAAGTTACCAACATCAAATGCATTATGCTGGTATGCAAAGACCGATTGCTCAAATGATTCCATCTTATCCTGGGTATGCTCAACCAAGCCTGAATCAACAGTTGCCCTTCGTCGCAACTTTAGAGTTACCGGATCTAAGTCGACTAACAAACGATCCAATTGCCTATGCCCCTTGGTGGCCGGCGATTCCGCATAAACTTCTGTCGGATATTCCTAAATTTAATGGAAATCTGGGCGAAGACCCATCGAATCATGTGATGACCTTTCATCTATGGTGTTCATCAAACACTCTCAATGATGATTCGATTCGGCTTCACCTCTTTCAGCGCACGTTAACTGGTCCGGTAGCAAAGTGGTATATCGAACTGCCTAGAACTTCGTTTGATAACTTCAGTACCCTAGCCACAACCTTTTTAACCCATTTTCAGTTACCTATCAGGTATGAAACAGGAACTGAGCTGCTTACCAATTTCAAACAAATGACAGCCACTCAAATATCCGATCATATTCATGAGTGGCGGCATCGTCGTAGAATGGTAAAAACATATGTTCCTGATCAGCTATTGGCTGAATGGTTTATTAATTCGTTGTTACTCGCTATTACAGAAGATGTGGCAAAGGGAGGAGTCATCACTGAAGAGCAAGTTATTGCTCTTGCACAATATCTAGACTTGATCTATACTCAGTCTGGCACGCTCTACGATAAAATCCCTGACGCTCCTAGACCAGAATTCTCCACTCCTCCGCCTCCTAAATCAAACAAAGACTCTCATGTCGGCGATGGTGTGATAAGTACATCAAGCACTAAAACCGCGAAGGCCATATCGAAAAAGGCTCGCACGGTTTCGAGTCAAGATGCAAATGAGGAACTTCTAGCCTCGGAAGTAAATGCCGTGTCAACAGACAAAGGCAAAGAAACCAAGCAGCCAGGAGGCAAGAAGAAAAAAAAAGGGAAGAAGAAAAACCAGGGAGACTCATCTCCTAGAAAATCTTTTGCAAACCCTTCTGCGAATGCGAAACCAAAAACTCCATGTCATATATGTAACGAGGATCACTGGACATGAGACTGCACATATAAAGAAGAACTTAGAAAATCCTTCAAAAGTTCAAAAACCTCGGCTATACTAATGGATCCGTTTCCAAACCTAGGAACAAATCTGGTTGCTAGCGAAAAATGCTTCCCCGTCCCAAGTGCTAATGTTGTCAGTCTCGAAGCAACTGAATGATGCTCTAATAACAACAAGGAGTAAATATTACGGGAATCCACAGATGTTGAACAACAAGGATAATGATCAACCTAGTAGTTCAACAATGACTTCAACAGAAGTCGTGCCACCCATCATTCCTAAATTAACAATAAAACTACCAAAGGGAGTAGTACACAAATCAACGTTTAATCCTCGTGCTCGAGCAGCACAACACTATAATATAGTGGAGGATTTAGCTCAATTGCCATCCGCGATGTCGACTCTTGAGGTACTGCAAAATTTCCCCTCCCAAAAGCAGGCTTTATTATCAGAAATAGGTGGGATTGACCCAATGGATTCCAATCTTGTATCTTTTAATCATAAAGGATACGACCCTCAGTTACCATCTCAACTAGCTTTCCTCATTCAA
>APFE030171400.1:31946-65889 GCA_000404065.3 Pinus taeda
CAAGTGAAAGCCCTCAACAAAACTGTTCATAGAACAATTATTGATGAGGGGGCATCCACATGTATCATGTTGATGAGTTGCTGCAAAACTCTGGGGTCTCCGTCTTTGTCGCGATCATCAACGACATTGAAAGCATTTGATGGATGAACATACACCCCGTATGGGATACTAAGTAACTTGCAAGTCGAACTGGGGGGAAAAATAGTAGAAATCGATGTTGAAGTCATCGACGAGAATCTTGATTACAACATCCTATTGGGAAGACCCTGTATATATGCCATGGCAGCTGTTGTGTCAACCTACTTTAGGAAAATTGCATTTCCTTCCCAAGGAGTAATTACAATCATCGACCAACAAACTTTTCTCCCCAACAGTTCACAAGTTACGGGAAGAATCCCGATGATCCATGGAAGCCCTAGCATGCTTCATAATATCGAAGTAGGCCTACTAAAAGACCCTACGTTAATGGGAACTTTTACCCTACCACCTCCTACGAATTTGGTGGAAGTGGCAAATGTAGGAACCTGCAATATGATATCTTCCATTCAAAAGATGTCAGAAAACGATGTTAAAATGGATCATTCACAGGTTTTTCCTTTAACCCCACTGGAAATATTATAGCAATCAATGTTCTCAGCATCGGAGGCAAACCGACATCAACGCTCGTCAAGTGCTTGGATAGATAGGTCTAATGAATATGGCACCCCTTCAGATCCTTGGTCGCGAGTACACTCTACAGACGAAGGAATCATTCAATCGATGATGATTGATGGGGCACCATGGGAAGATTACCACCATCGTTCCCATCTTCCATCTTGGAAAGAGGATAATTCCGGCGACCTACACCATCCTTCAATATTTGACTTTTTGACGAATACTGTAAACACGGTGGACTCCAAGAGAAACCTATCCAATATCAAAGAGACTATTGCCATAAATATCTCGACCAAAACAGATGTTGTAGAGAATATTCATGTTGGAAAATCTTGTTCTTCTTCCGAACTGGAAATATATACCACTCTCTTTCGCGAGTTTAGAGATGCCTTTGCTTGGTCATATGACGAAATGCCAGGTATCGACTTGAGCATAGTTGAACATGAAATTAAGATGTATCCAGATGTCAAACCGGTACGATAGCGGCTAAGGCAGGTGCACCCCAAGAAAGCTGTTGCCATCAAGGCGGAAGTTGAAAAACTCCTCCAAGCTAGTTCCATTTACCCCGTTCCTCTAACCGATTGGGTATCGAATATTTTTCCTGTGATGAAAAAACAAGGAACGATTAGAGTGTGTGTCGATTACAGGGATGTAAATCGAGCTTGTCCAAAAGACAACTACCCTACACCCTTTATCGACCAGATAATTGATGAATGCACTGGATGCGAAATCTTTTCATTTATGGATGGATTTTCCGGGTATAATCAAATAAATATCTGCCCACAGGACCAGTCAAAGACTGCATTCATTTGCCTGTGGGGCACATTCGCATATCACAAGCTACCCTTTGGTTTGAAGAACGCAGGGGAAACTTTTCATAGAGCAATGAAATATGCTTTCCATGACATCAAAAACATCGTTCAACCTTATCTCGATGATCTCCCAGCTCATTCGCGAAAGCGGACTGATCATTCACACCATTTGAGAGCGATATTTCTACATTGCCGACACTACAAGATACGACTCAATCCGCACAAATGTGTGTTTTGTGTCAGTTCTGGTCGTTTAATTGGCTTCGTCGTCTCAAAGGATGGGATTTGTCTCAACCCTTGCAAGGTTTAGGCAATCATCGATTTGCCTCCACCTTCAAACTTGCTTCAAATTCAGAAACTCCAAGGGAAAGCAAATTTCCTCAGGAGGTTCATTCCAAATTACACCGAACTAGCTAAAGGTTATACTCATCTCTTGAAAAAGTAAGTACCCTTCGTTTGGGACAAGGTCGCGCAAGCCTCCTTTGATGCTTTAAAGAAATCTCTAATACAAGCATCATTAATGTATGCTCCTGATTATCAAAAAGACTTTAACCTGTATCTGGCTGCAGCAGATACAACCATAGAAATGGTTTTAGTTCAAGAAGACAATGGAATTGAACATCCTATATATTATTTAAGCCGAAACTTAAATGATATGGAAATGAAATACTCCTACGTTGAAAATCTCTCCCTCGTGGCTGTTCAAGCGATACAGAGATTTCGACACTACGTCCTCTTCAGGAAAACTACCATTTTATCAGATTGCAACCCCATGACTTACATATTGTCGCGACAGTTGCTGGGGGGCAAATATTCAAAATGGATAGCAATTCTTCAGAGTTCGATTTGGAATTCAAAAAATCCAAATCAAAGAAAGCCCTGGTATTCGCAGAGTTACTATGTGATCTCCCATCATCGTCCAACGATGCAACATCCGAAGAAGAAATCGTGGATGAAAATTTGTTTTTGATATCTTCAAGCAATTTGTGGTACGAAGATATAATCATTTATCTCCAGACATAAACATATAGGTCTAATACCTCACGCTCCAAACAATGACGTATTCGATACCAAGCGAAAGACTACGTGATCGTCGGTGATACTCTTTACCATCGTGGTATCGATACAGTTCTGCGGAGGTGCCTCACCCTTGAGGAGGCTGAGAAGTCCTGAATGACTGCCATTCAGGCGTGTGTGGGGGGCATCAATTCGGTTATGCTACTGGGAAATTTTTTTTACGAGCAAGATACTTCTGGCCAACAATGTTCAAAGATTGCATAACCATAGTTAGAAGTTGTCATGCTTGCCAAATTTTCGATAGCAAAACCAGAAGACCACCCGCACCGCTGCAACCAGTATAGCTATTGGGCCATTCGCCAAATGGGGCATAGATTTCATGACATGTAACCCCACCTCGGCCGGGGGGCATGGGTACATAATAGTCGTGGTAGACTATTTTACCAAATGGGCCGAGGCAATGCCTACATTAAACAACAACGGTGAAACAACTGCCCTTTTCTTTTTCAATCACGTAGTCTCCAGATTCGGCGTTCCACAGGCCATAGTCACAGATCATGGATCGCATTTTCGCAATCACATGATGGTTGAGTTGGCTGCCAAATTAGGACTGTCCCACAACAGCTCTACTCCGTACTATCCGCAAGCTAACGGACAGGTTAAAGCAATCAACAAAGTCCTAAAGCGCATGCTGCAAAGGATGATCGGAGTCCACAAACGGGATTGGCACCTAATCCTGTACTCGGCCTTGTGGGCATACCGGACATCGGTAAGAAATGCAACCGGATTCACACCTGAAGCAATCTTACCAGTTCAATGTGAAATCTCGTCCCTTAAACTCGCAATCGACCTTCTCCTTGGAACCTCAGAAGAAGAGGCTCGTTTCTTGGAACTAATCCATTTGGATGAAACCCGTCGTGATGCAGATTCGGCTAACGAAGCTCATAAGAAATGAGTCAAAGCACAGTTCGACAAAAATGTCAAACCGCGCGTCTTCTCAGAAGGTGACCTGGTCTTACTTTACGACTAGGAATCCGATAAATTGGGAGCAGGAAAATTCAAATCATTATGGATGGGTCCCTATATTGTTAAACGAGTATTAGCAAAAGGAGCCTATGAGTTGATGGACTATGATGGGATTCCACTGGCGCAACCTCGCAACGGGTTGTACCTCAACCGTTACTATGCTTGATTTAGCATAGTAATCCTCATGCTTTTGTTACATTTTTGTTTTCGCCAAGAGAATTTAGTTTGGTTAAATAATCCACTTTTTGCATTCATTTCAGATGTCAAACCTACTGGAATCATTCGTTGGATATGCCGACGGAGCAAGTCGTAGTTCGCAGAACCTGTCTTTTGCGGCATGGCCCATTTTCAATCCCAATGGCGAGTTAGTAAGTTTCAGAGGAGTGTGTATTGGTCGGTCTACGAACAATATCGTTGAATACAACGCATTGATAGAACTCCTTTCTGATTCCATCACACATGGCATATGCCGACTTGTCGTCAGGCTAGACTCACAACTCGTCATTCTACAACTCACCGACATCTATTCTGTACGAAATCCAGCTATCTATCGCATGTTCCTAAGAGTCAAAATTTTGGAAAGACAGTTCGATTTCATCAAATATCAACATATTTCCAGAAGTTTAAACACATTAACGGACTCATTGGCAAATTATGTGTTAGATAGACATTTGCGACATTTATAAAAAGAAGCATCACATCAATACATGTAGCAAGATTATGTAACTTAACCAAAATAAAGCTCCGAAAATCAAAAATATATTTCATAATTGTTTATAGTCTGTACATAATGTTCTGTAACCAAGAAAAAATTTGTCAAATGATCCAAAACTCAAAAAGCTAGGGGGCACCCTAGTCTAATGATGCTGGTGATAACAAGTCACCGCCTGTGCAATCATGCGTAAGAGCCTAGTCCATCGACTCGGCACTCCAGTAGTATGTCGCTACAACCGCAAAGGCAGCTCATCAGTCCTCACATCCGGGATACCAAGGGTAAGGCCCTCGATCTGGTCCTGTAGTGCCGAAAGAGTCTCGACCACATCAAGGTCGCGAAGGATGGCCCTCCTAATAGCCTCTCCTGCTGGAGCGGCCGCTGGGTCTCTGCAGCGTACTGCTGGTCGAACTGGGCCAATATCTACATGAGCACATGAGTTTTGATTAGTCTTGATCATAAGAATATAAGAACATTATAAAGGACAATGAATAGAGATATGGTCGGAAGAAATTACCCATGGCACCCTACTGCTCACCAACCGGCAGCACCAAATCCGGATCACCTCGAAAATCCATACCAGCATATGGGAACCTAGCATAAACCATCTCTTGATGGTCAAACCACTTGAAGAAGGTCTCAGAAAAAGAAATCTTGGGCTGACCAGCTTGTTGAGACATGAGATCGACCCATCTCTGCATCCGTGGTTTAGTTGGTGGAGGTAGGCCAAGTGAAATTTACTGCGGCTGCATCAGTGGGATTCTCTCCAAGGCGAAAGTGGTCAAAATAGAACCATAACCAAATTTCTTGGATCTGCCGCTTTTCACCTTGGTCAATTGTTCTTTCATCAAAGAAAGTACTGCATCACACCAATTGAACACCTTTGGTTCAAGGCATTCCAAAGCATACTGCATATAATATCTGTTGGCTATGTGAAGAGCAGAACTACCAACCAGTCTAGAAAAAGTAAACAGAATGGTCTGCAAGGGCCAGCCAGTGACATCTCGGATATTGATCTTGCCATTCGTACTCAGCTGAGATCCCTCTCTGCAATGCCAGTGAAAGTACTCCCTCACGGACTCACCCCCACGGGCGGAGCCTGATAATGAGAGAGGGGCACCATGCCTCGATAAACCAGTCAGAAAATAGATGTCCACCACTGTCAAGGGGATCGATTTTCCCCTAATCTGGAATACCTGGTTGATAGGATCCCAGGCATTGAGGAAATACTGCAACAAACTGATTTGTTGCCTCATGCTAGAGATACGGAAAAACGTCAACAGGCCACAGTTCCGTAATGCAGCTACTGTGCCCGGATCATGTAAAGCAACATCGTCCTCTTCTTCATGCTCGCGTTCTCGCCATGTAACAACCATTTTTCTCTGATAAATCTCTGAAAAACAAACAAGGGAAGAGTCAGGATCTTCATTTCGTAAAAAAAAGGTAAAAAATTCATGAGGAAACTGTGCAAAAACTTTCCTCTCTATGTCCATCGCACCCCAACAAGTGTACTAGGAGTGATGCATACTGACTAGGATTAGTATGCATCGCACCTTTCGACTAAGGAAGGGTGTGATGGTCCTAGGGCGAGTTCTTCAAACCCCAGGGGCTCAACAGGACAAAGAAATAAGCTTAGAATCCAAAATGAAAGGCATGTAATGAAAGAGCACAAGTTTAGCTCTTACCTGGTCCGAACGGCATCGAGAATCGTCCACAGAATCTCCCGGAATTTGCTGGTGAAAATTAGGGGCGAAAATCACCTCTAGAGCTCCAACAAACCAAATTCAAATGAAATGGTAAAATGAGAGGTAAAAGTCACTTTTAATTTACTATGCACGTAATTCAAGTAAAATATTAGTGTTTTTAACTCATTTATCAAGCATATGTTTTCATTTCTAATTGGTTTGATGAAGCAAATGAATAGGTAGTACAATCTTTGAAAGAACGGAATGCTAAGGGTGAATCAAAAACTCAATGACCATCATCACGAGCAATGTTGTCATAGAGTTCAAGCTCGTTAAAAAATAAACCCTCCAAGAGCAGTTTTAGCGCATAGTTCAAGCTCGTTAAAAAATAAACATAAGTCATGAGCAAATGTTTCCCCCTAGCATTTAAGCTCATTAAAAAATGAACCGGTAAATAACCATTGTGAATGCCTTATCGCCAGCTTTAGAGCCTTGGTCGTGTTCTCGCCATCACCTCCACTCGGTTTTTAGCCGATCATTCACCCCCATATGATTGTTTACCCCTTCGAGAAACATCTGTGAAGAGTGATTCTGCTAGCCATCCTTGTGACACTGCTGTGCTTAGAAAATTCCAAATCTTACCTGGAATCAGCTGCTACCCGAAACCATCACTCATTCCTCGAAAACGAGTCTTCTTTAAGCTCTTTTCACCTAACTCGTAAAATATGAAAATATTGCCGAGTGATTGGCCTCTCCGGCTTGTTAAAGGCATCGGAAGTGCTATCCCTCCTCTAGATTTTAATCTTTTTGGACCTGAGGGATTATTACACAAAAAGATCGAGTGCTTGTCTTGTTCGGCTCATTAAAACTATCGAAAATTCATCCCTTTTGTATTATTTTACACTTTTTCGAACTTAAGGGATTACATGATGAAAAAGAATCGTTAGAGTCTCCTTTCCATTCCTTTCAGACTCTCTAAAATTGAAAGGGATCGAGTTATCTTTGTCGTTAAACTCGTTAAAACCGAATAATCACAAACTCGTCCAAATGGACGAGAACGAGTTTCACTGTCGCTAGGCTCGCTAAAATATAGCAACAGGTTCGCCCGAAGGGCGGATTATAGAACAAACATATGTTATCCTCCTCAAGCTTGACAAAAATAAAGAGGTACTGGTCAACAATGACTAGGGAAAATTGGGAAGAAAACTTGAAAAAGCTTTATTGGTAGCAAGTCGCTCTTGAACATGACACTTTCCTTCCACATCCATGCCGGGTTGGGTTGTTTCATTCACTGGTCATCACTATTGGTCCATCGCACCATCCATCTTTGGGGTTAACGCTACCAATCCATCGTTAGTGTTGCTGATATGTTCAAGAGAAGTCATTTAGACAATTCGCCTGTGTCGCACCCACTGCAATACATTCATGCTCCATTCCTTCATGACCGCCACCCTGAACCCTGTATCATCATATTGTTTTCATCTCCAAAATCATTTACTTCGTTCTGTGTCGTTGATGTGGGATTCATTAAGGCCCTCTTGCGACGGGTCACTTCTTGTCAACATCAGCTCATTATCCAAGAAGTTGACTTAGGAACAACCCTTTCAGTACTTTGAAGCTTGCATGCCTCAATGGCAAGTTTCTCACTTTCGACGACCGGTTTACATCAATGGCCATCGACCGAGAGATTTTACGTGGTGTTCGATGCCAAGTCCTTTTTCACATCGCGTGAATTGTATTGTAGTACCTTGAGGGTCATTGTCATTATTGGTGATTCCTCTCGCGCCTGTTAATAGCTTACATCATTGGATGGTAATCAGGCGATGTCTTTCCATGTTCGACACCAGAACATTTTTCACACGGATTGACTTGTACTCCGAGTGAAGCTTGAATGAGTTTTGAAGACACCGGATCTAGTTTCATCCATCCGAGTTGCGATATATTCAGGAATATAAAGACATCAAGTGTACATCATTGCCAAACAGATGATCATCCAAATCAAAGGATGATGAGTCCAAATCATCAGTCTGTCACACAGACGATTGTCTGTCCTATGTACATGAAAATGAATTTATAAAGTTGAGCATGGGAATGCCTGCCTCAGCTAGATCATGAAAAAATGTTGTCAAAATAATGTACTGTATTGTATATTACTACAGGTCACCTCCCAGCTCGAAAAAACTTTGGATCCTCATAGTAAAGCATTTCACCCAACATCAAAAATATTAACGACCTCATGCTTTAGGGGGCAACTGTTATAGAAATTTTTGGGCACTTCAACCCCAATCATAAATGTCCATAAACTAAGGGTTCCTAAGTCCCTAAAAGTGTTGCTTCACTGCCTAAAGGAACAAGGTCAACTAATTACATCATCTCCCAGAAGTTCTCCACTAAAACTGCTCATAAATGGTCAAAAATAGACCATACTGAAAACCCAATGCAGAGGTGCAATGCATATCACCTTCCCAGTGTACAAGGTGCAATGCATACTAAATTTCTCCTCTGTAGGGTGCGATGGTCGGGAATGGACAAATGGCAGGGACAAAATGCAAGGTGGAAGATCATGGAATCTTCCAGAAGCTTCCCCTCTGACACTTGCCTCTCTGTTTCGACCAGGGATGAGTAAGAGATCATCATTCTCCAAGTGGAAGCAGGAACTATCAGAGAAACGACACTAATCAATATCCCAGAAGATGACTCACCTCTCTGTAATCATCTATATATGGATCCCTCATCACAGAGATCCGAAGGCTGGAATTTTGTATCTTATAGAGAAGTGTTGTTGGTTTTTCTGGTGTACATTCATAGTGTTGGGTGATCTAAGCTTTGCTTGAGGTGAAGAAGGGCTTCCTAGCTGGAGGATGATGCTGGGTCAGAGCACATGGCTATAATCCTCTTGCTACTTTTCATCTTAATAAAGCTATTCATGTTTCCTTCCATATTCTTGTGTACTTGTTTATATATCCATTTATATGGTTAATACACATCTGATCCTGTATTATTTATGAATTTAGATCCTTGTTTCTTGGATAGTAGTATGTTGCTGTGATTCCACAGGTTCTTTTGAAGATGGGCAGACAAAGAAGAAGTGGCGAAGCTCTATCAAGAAGGAGAGGAAATCAAGCCTAAGACTCAGGTTGGTCTTCTTGGTTCTCCTCTCGTCTATTCTCATAAAAGAAAACAACAATAGACTTTGATTGTTTGTTTCTAAGATAGCCACCCATCTTAGTGGGAATAGCAGCATCCGAGTGGACACTATTCCCAGATAACAGTGATAGCTATCAGAGAATGGGCCAACCTAATCATAGAGATGAAATGCCACTGAATCCCCAGGTAATACATGAACCCTTTGAAAGATGGGCTCTATATTTTATAGGACCCATCAACCCTCCATCCAATCAAAGAGTTTACATATTGGTTTGCACAGATTATATGACTAAATGGGTGGAAGCTAAGGCACTCATTAGAGCTAATGAAGAATCTGTTTTAACTTTTCTACTTGAAGAAATCTTTGTTAGGTTTGGAGTGCCTAGAGAACTAGTCACAGATGGAGGACCTCCTTTCAACTCCCATGGCTTTAAGGATACACTTTAGAAATATCATATTAATCATAAAATGACTACACCTTATCACCCCCAAGCCAATGGGAAGGTGGAAAGTACAAATAAAGTCATAGAAGCCATCTTAACAAAAACAGTAAAGGAGAATAGAAAGGACTGGTTTCAAAGGTTGCCTGAAGCATTATGGGCTTACAGAACTACCTGGAGGAATACTACGGGTTTTTCACCTTATGAATTAGTTTACGGTAAAAATGTTGTTTTTCCTGTGGAATTTGAAATTAAAACCTTAAGAACTGCTTTAGCTATTAGCCTTGACTTGACTGATGCACAAATAGCTAGGTTGCAGCAGCTTTAGGAAATGGATGAAAATAGGTTGGATGCCATCCATCAAACAACTATGATACAACAGAAAAGAACCAGGTGGCATGATTAAACCATTAAGCACAAGCAATTCCAGAAAGGTAATTGGGCTCTATTATATGACTCCCATTTTGAAAATTTTCAATGAAAATTAAGAACAAGGTGGCTGGGACCTTATGAGGTAGATACTGTTTTTCCAAATTCAACAGTCAGGCTCCTAACAATTGATGATTCTAGAACACCATTATTAGTGAATAGGTATCGGATCCGTTTGTACCAGCAACCTATTTCTAAAGAGGATTTCAAGGTCACTTGAATGGCAGATACACATTATGTCTTTCTGGGGGAGTCTTCTACACCTCATTGCTCCTAGTTTTTCTATTATATATTTCTATTAGATTAGATTTCTTAACTAATAATCCCTATCAAGGGTTTCCATGTTACAATTCATTATTTTTCAGATTTCAGATTCGGAGGCTAGCTGAAAAGAACAATTTTATTGCAAGAAGGATCATGTTTCGGCTTGGGAAACATTGCCATTTCACTTCAAGTCATAATCCATTCCCTCACACTACCCTTCAGCAACATTTTCCTGTTTTTCCTTAAACAACAAAATTTTTCCTGTTGTTGAAACACCATTTTTCCCATTGCTGAAACACCATTATTCCCGTTGGTGAAACACCAACGTTTCCCCATTTTCTTCATTTCTGAAACACCAATCTCTCCATTAATGAAACACCAACCTTTTCCATCTTTTTCCTAAGAAGCATCAATTTTCCCATTTTTCCCGAGATTGAGGCACCAATTTCTCTCAAAAATGACCAATACATATCACTTTTCATTGAGAGAATCAACCTTTCATTCTGATAATTATGTTCCTTCACCTCCTATGCATAGAGAAAGCCTTTCATATAAATACCCTCATATCTTACAACCCCTTTTCGTAACCATTGTTGATCTATTAACGACGAGATTATATTTTCGCACAACAATCGAAGGTAAAACGTGAGGTATGCATGTTTATGTGTAAATATTAAATTGTAGTTAATGAGAAGATTTAGATATGATTACCAAAATCGTCGTACATTCAAACTTATCATTTTGGCCAAAGTTGGGGGGGAAATACCAAAATATTGCAATCATTCCATGATATGCCAATCACTGTTGCTTTTGTCACGACCGCATCTCGTCACCCCGTCTCTGTCTTATTATGTCATAACCTCATTTGCAATATCTTACTCTATTTCGGCTGCAGTAACTCAGCTCTGTCCTGTGAATTTTACTAAACCAATAACTATGGGAGGTAACGATGTTCGACATGAACCTGGCTCAACGGCTCTATTGGAACTACACTGGGAAGCATATCAGATATTTCTGCAAGTAGGCTGGGTGGATTATTTCCAAAGGCTCTAGGGATTTGACTCTCAACAAGTCCTAGAATTTGCACGAAATGTAAAGGGAGGATACTCTACAGTTCAAGGAGTGCGAATTCCAGTAATAGAGGAGGATATAGCGCGGGTTTTAGGATTACCAACCAATGGCATTCATTGGTTCAGTCGTAAACACCTCATTTTGAACGTACATAAAGATTTTCTTCTACTAGGAGAGTGGGTCAAACCTAAAGGTAGGGGTGTTGCACTTCATTCATTACCACCTCCATGGCCGAAGGTTGCAGAGTTTGTCAAGCACTACTTCACCTGCGAAGAACGTTACCAGGTAGTGTACCAGCACGACTTTGTGTTGTTGAATCATTTAAGACATGGTCACTTATTAAATATACCATATTATCTACTTGGGTGTCTAAAGAATATGTCACATTATTCCGTGAATGCAAAGCACCCATTCCTCTTCCTCACTCACCATCGCTTGGTTCAACTCCTAATCTAGAGGGGCTTTTCCTTGCAGAATCCTCCTCCCCTTAACAACCCACCCCACGAAGCTGCTGAAATCCCTCAATCGGAAGCAGAAAATCTCCAGGAAGCTGCTGAAATTCTGCAACCAGTAGTCGAAACACCCCAATTGGACACTAAAAATCCTCAACAGACCCCTGAAATCTCTCAGCAAATTGAAAATCCTTCTGTACAATATCTTGGCAGTATCATGGAATCCTCAGAAGTTTTACCACCTGCAGTAGACAATCCAATTCACCTCTCCTCTGTATCTACCCCACCCCTTAATGTCACTGAATCATCCACTCCCACAGTCCATATCCCTAGTGATAACTCGAATGACAATATTCCCATTATTAAGCTCAAAAGGAAAAGACAAAAAAAGGTTGCACCCCCACTAAAGAGAATAACGATGGCTTCAATTAAAGAAGCTACTATTACTGATAATCTCCCCACCCTAAGGAAAAATGTTCGAA
This sequence comes from Pinus taeda, assembly GCA_000404065.3. Classification (NCBI taxonomy): domain Eukaryota; kingdom Viridiplantae; phylum Streptophyta; class Pinopsida; order Pinales; family Pinaceae; genus Pinus; species Pinus taeda. The sequence continues at coordinate 44,138 of APFE030171400.1, forward strand.
AGAGAAAAACCACTGTGCTGACCACCTTCTTGCCTCGAAGACGAACAAGGACCTCTTCAGAAACAACAACTGAGACCATCATCCCAGATTCCCCACCCATTATCTTAAAACCCCATACCCCACCACACTCCCAAGCCCCTAAATCTCTATCTTCCTCACCCTTGGGTCCCAAAATGCAAGTTGCTCAGGAATTTGTGACATCATTCCTTTGAGAAGATGCAGCTACCCCACAAGAACCAGCTACAGATCTATCAAAAGTAGACACCGAAGACGATATACATCATGTATCTACTCCACAAGAACCAACTATTGACCTAACAGGTGTTACACAAGAACCAGCTGTTGAGGAACAAAAGATAGACGACCTAGATGTAGCTGCTCTACAAGACCTAACTACTAATTTAGCAAGTGTGACACAAGAACCACCTATCAAGAAACAAAAGATAGACAACCTAGAGGTAGTTGTTACACAAGAACCAGCTACTAGTCCAACAGGTGTTACACAAGAACCACCTGCTGACGATCATGAACAGGAAATAGACCAAGACATAGCTGCTACTGACTCAGCAGCTGACACACAAGAACCACCTACTGAGGAAGAAAATGATGAAGTTGCCACCAAAGAACGATCCTCTCATCCAGAGACTACAACTACTACAGAAGGCCCTGTCACTTTAGCCTCCCTCCAACAAGAAAATGAGTTTTTGAAATCTGAGATTGAGGTTTATAAGCACGAGTTAATGATGGCAAGGAAAGCTTATGAAAGAGAACTCAAACTGTATACTTTAGCTCATGTAGCAGCTACAGTCGAGAAAAGTGCATAAAATGATCGATATAATGAATACATGTGCAGTGAATGTGGTGATCTCTATTCTTGAGCTCGGTATAAGATAATTGAAGTCCCATTGCTTGGATCCACTCCTACAATTACTCCTGTCATAGTTAAAAAGGAATGCCAGGTTGTTACACAAGAACCAGCAGGGCGTTCAAAGACCTCTGGAGAAGAAATGAATCCACAAGTACCGCTGCCTACCCCAGTTGTTAAAGCTGAAAAGCCAGCAGCAAAGTCTTTGAAGAATGTGTTTACTCAGACTAAACTTTAGTGTGCAAGGATTGTCCTCACTCAGACCTCAAGTTTTCAAGAACTGAGGGATACATGGAAGAAAGAGTATGCTCTATCACAACAAAAGACATTACAGGAACATAAATCACTATGGTTGAATCATGTATATAGAAATTGGCAAGTCATGGAACACTCTCATGCACAACATAAGGAAAATAAGGAATTGAAAACTAGACTGTCTCTTATATTTAAGTTAGTTCAAAGATTATTGGCCACCGGAAAACCATCCTTTAACTATTCTGTGCTTTTAAGAGAATGCTTTAGCATTCCTCCAAGTGAAAGCGATTAGAGATGGACGACCCCACGAGGTGTCTACACCTCGGCAGTTTATTCAGACTTTTGCGGAAGCATCAATTAGCGAACAGAACTTGCTATGTGAACTTTATCTTCATAATAAGGCCATGCCTGAAGATAGGAAGCTTAATTTCATTCCTCTGGTTGGTGACATTCAGATCAAAGTCTTCATTTCTTTCCTAGCCAACCAGCTTACCTAGCAAAATGTTGTCATGTCAGCAACACACAATGAAGAGAACTGCCTTCTCTGGATCCGAGCTGAGCCTCAGAATGTCGTTGTTTTTATTGCTCAACATAGATGGGTTTTACAAGAGCTAGGAATGACTGAGCATCTCAGAAAACTATAGGCAGCAGTCTTAAAGGACTGTGAACATTATGTTAAGACTAAGGGAACTTTGGCCATACAAGCAAATAATCTATTCTGGGAACATTGCCCTAAGGAGAGAAGGGAATACCATCCATTTAACCCACTTAATCTTCAGGCAACAATTTCATGAATACCTAACTATGTTAAATGTATTCAATAGTGTGCTGAGAATTGGTTGGGTTATCATTTTCACTTCCCTCTTATTTGGCTCCTAGCATAGCAATACAAAGCTAAATTCAGGTTACCCAAAAAGGAGGAGCTTGCAGCATGGCAAAATGTTCAGAATGCCCAGGGCTTCAGAGATATGGTTGACAACACCTTTTATACTTATTGTATAAGCAATTTGTACTGTACATCCCAGTTCTCCGACTCAGACTCAGAGTAAAATTTGTAGGGGGACATGCAACCCTTTCAGTTGGGGGGGATGTTAGGACCTCATATTGTCTCTTTCTTACTATAGATTTTGTTATAATATCACCCTTTTCAACCTATATTTGAAAGCCCTTGTTAGTGTTTTGACTCAACTATTCCAAAGGTATGTAGTGGTTCTTCTCATCACTATACATTTATTTATTTAACATATAATCACGTTGTCTTAATAGTTAATCTTTGAATTGATTAGTTGTTGAACAATTAAAGAATGATGTGTAGCCCACGTTGTTGAAACTGGCTAGTGTTGGCGGGATTATTTTTGTAGTTGCTGAAACAGCAAGAATGGCACGCAAATCTCGAAGATGAAATAGTTGAGATTTGCATTCAAAATTTGACAGCAACAGAGGAACTAGATCGATCACTGAGGAAGCTATTACATTGGATGTAACACCCGTAATCTAAAGACAATATTATTGTAACAACATTTTGTTGATGGGAAACTGATTTCCCTCTTTTTGTATAATGGGTTGAAATAGATTTTATAACGTAAATATTTTGTAATAGGTGTCTCCTCTTTATAAAGAGGAGACATCTACATTAGAAGGGGGATGAACAGACTACAGGAAAGGCTCAGTTGAAGGGACAAGACTAGAATCTTTTCTTTCTGTAACATGACATATTGATGGATGAATAAAACTCTTGTTCTAAACATCTTTTTCTAGTTCTCGTCTCCTGGGAATTTTGTGAGAAGGACAGGGCCCACCTTCATCACAATATTCACCCATTATATTTCTCTAGTGTGTCAAGTGTGATTTTTGTTCATACCTTGTTAACAAGTACAATTTTCCTGATATTGTTTTACCTTTGCTGAAACTCTGTCCCTTTCTTAATCGATCATTGCATTGGTTAAAGTTAGTTCATGAGTGTCTCACTAGTGATTAAGTTTATAGAGTGAATTGGCGAGCTAGATAAATAGAGGCAGGTGCTGAAGGTTCCCGCTCTGGGGATAGGATCCTGATTCTCTGTTACAGCATAGCCATTATTTTCCTTTGCAGATTTATTTCTTTCTGCTAGATTATTCCTTAAATGAAATTAAGCATTCCTTGATATATATCTGCAATAGAGTATAATTACTGTAACACAGAGTGGAGCTTCAGTTGTTAAAGCAAGGTGTGATTTGTTTGTACTACAACTTTTAGTGTTTTTAAGATTAAGTACATATAGTACGCAGTTGCCTTTGAAATAATCAGACTTCCCTGGGTTGATAATTTATGTAGCACTTTAACCAACAATTAAAGTGACCAACACTCACAGTTGCACCTTCATCTATAATAGTGCCAGATACAATTATATTACAAACTTGTACCATGATTTGGGAAGGCACACAATAAGGAAGATGAAATCCTACCAGTCGTTTCCAATCAAAGGAAGTGACAAGACTACTTGGAGGGGGTACCATAAGAACGAGAGAATTATCCCCTTGAGTTAAGGGAATGGGAGGATTTTCCTCCTGTCTTGATGCAACAGGAGGGTCACCTCCAAGCACATTGGAAGCTGAAAAAATGAAAAATAACCTGAGTGGTATCATATCCACTCTCTTTGGGAAAGGTATGATTAACTGAAGGTGAAATCGTGTCAAATGTTTTCTGACCTGTGATGGGTCAGCTATAGACTCATGGGATTCACATTCAGAGAGAGTGGGTTTGACTGGCGGTTGATTTATGTCATTCACTTCATCAACTAGTGAAGGATTAGGGGAATGTCTCCTCTAACCATATGGAAGTCACTGCGGAGAAGCATGACGGTTATCCAACACTTTTTTGCTTAATCCAGATAGGGGAAAAGGTGAATGGGGTCATTCCTTTCAGACAACCCACAGGGAAACTTAACTTTACCCTTATTTCCATGAACTTTTCTACCACTAGTTGATGGTGTGTCCAGAAGTTGATGACACATGATGATGTGAACGAGAAGACCGTTCTTTTAAGATATGAGGAATACCACAAAAATTTAGAAGAAGATGGTCTCCCATGCAAAGTTTGCATGGATATCGAACTTTCTGAGGCTTATCAGACGGTTTCTCATGAGAAGTTACATTCAAACTAATGATTGCTTGGTTGCACCCCTACTGGATTTTCTTATTCTTCTTCTTCTTCCTTTTCTTCTTCTTCTTAGCCACCTAGTTACTAGTACCAATACTTTCACCAGGTGAAGAGGAAGAAGGGGAGGAAGAAAAAACTGAGGAAGAAGTCAAAGGGTCAACTTTAGGATCAACTGGAGGTTGAATTTGTCCAATTAGAGAATACTTGATTGTGGAGAAGTCATGACATTTTAACCAAGGAGGTTGAAAACAACCATACTAGCAAGCAAATGGTAAGTGCCGGAAGGGACAATGTAGTCATAAGGAGCACCAATATTTTCGAAAGGAGGAAAAGGAATAGGATTCCCATCAAAAGGAATCCCTTGATTGGTGGACTCCAGATTTTTCGCCATATGTCTCAACCTAAGATCAACTAAGGAGTAAGCGTGGAGGATGTTATCCATGGTCGATTAAAGTTATTTGAATCAAAGTAACATAACAAAACAAAAGTGGGATAACCTAGGCAAAAGGTTTACCAAGAAACTGTGAACTACCAAATACCTCCTAGCAAATCGATAAGTATGGGCATGCAATATACCCAAATGCTATGTTCAGTGTATCATAGTGTACAAGGCAGTTGACTCACTTACCTAAGGATTGATAGCAACCTAGTGTTGACCTCCCATATATACTAGAAATTACGTGGAGTCCTGATGCAGGAGCATTCAACCCAAGAGAAATCATCGTAATTGAGTAGACAAAGGGGGTAATGTATTTTTAGGAAGTTGGATTCCTAAGTGATAAATTAATGTAATGTTAGGCTTTTAAGTGAATTAATTAGATGTGCGAGATATCTTGTAAATTCTCTCAAATAAGGAGGACATGAGTGGGAAATAATGGAAAAAGAGTCTAAAGTCAATTAGGACTCTTTAAGTAGTTTCATGCTTTCAGGGACGAGAGAGAGATTTTGGGAATTAATTGAAATAGAAGTGGGTAGAAGATTTAGGATTCAGTTCAGAGGATTTAGGAGCCGAACCAAGATTAGTTCAACATAACATCCTGGCATCAATGTAAGCCTACGGGCAGAGCTCAAGAGGAGGCCACGCTATTGGAAAATAGGCCTATGTGAGATAGAGAAGTCTCTAATGTAATCTTCTGGTTATACATATACATACATAGTTTTATTCCTGACTGTGTCAAAGCGTGTGAGACAAGCATTTCCTTAATGTATTATTTTTCAACTCATAGATTTTGTAACAAATATTGCAGGTAGAGTCGAAGCAGAGTATAGAGGAGAAGCATGCGCCTATCTGTTCATGATGGATCTTTGAATCCATTGATAAGTTAAATAGAGTCCCTAGTCAGTGATAAAAATCATAGAGATCGAGCTCAGGAGGGAGTCGCAACAGAAACAGTGAAGGAATGGAAACCTTTCAAGAGGAGTTAAATCAGGGAAGAACTAAAGACTTAGTGTCAAAAGTAAGTAAAAAGAAGGAGCTAGAAGTAAAGTAATAGTGCTCAGCAACCATTGGATCTTGATGATCAATGGCTAGGATCTAATCGCAGAAGAGGTAGAGAAATATGGCATCAGTGATCAATAACGAAGGAAGATAGTTTGGTAATAGTGAAATTGGTTTTCGGGTGGCCTCAAAACCGTAAGCAATTTTAAAGAACGGACACTGATTCAATTCATAAAACGATGCATGGTAGTGGAGGCAAGAAGAGAAACCACTTTCTCAGGAAGTTAAACCCCGTGTTTGTTGTCTTTCTGAAATTGGTGTGGTCCGTTGGATATGCTAAGTGCATATCAACAGTAGAGAACCGTCGGAACAACTTTGGATATTAGGAGAATTAATACCGTTGGATCAGTGAAGAGATGGACTATTGCGATCTAATTGCTAATCACATATAGGAGCGGTCATGGGATAGTGCGATGGAATTCCAATAGGCCGATCACCGATGCGCTGATAGACATTGGATCAATGAATTAAATGGACGACAGATATTGAGTCGGAGTTCGAGAGGAATATGTGCCGAAGGAAAGCAGAAGATATAGACTCGGTAGAGTCTATAGTGTCGGGTCTATCGGATTTGAAATCTGAACAAAGGGTTCAGAGTCGAGTTATTATGTAATCACTTTTTATTATATAAAGTGCTTGGCCAAGTCTTTTAAGGCATATTGGAGTAAGAAGATGGTTAGGCATATATGCATGTAAAACCCGCGGAGGAGCCGATAACCGATTGCGATAAAGGCAATCCTCAGAAAGTGTACAGAGGCTATATGGAAGGTAGGAAAAGGTGTGTTATGCTTGTAATTCCTATATAAAAGGGTTTGGAAGAAATTAGTGCCGCTAGGGTATTTTACGCGAGAAACATGTATTAACCAAGGTTTTGAAAGGGAAAGGTTATATATATGTGAATTATGGGTTCATAAGGATTGAATGAGGAAGCTTGAGTCCCGATAAGAAGGATATATCAAAAGCCTTTAATAAATGGGTAAATGAAGGCTTGAGGATTGATTTAAGTCTCAATAGGAGGTTTAGGCGGGGTGATTGGTTCCGATATAAAAGGAACTGTGAATAAAGGGGCCTTAACCATGTATGGTTTGAAGTTTTGACTCCTTTGTGAGTCAAATACTCTAGACAAATATATTTATGCATGTTTATGAATATTGTTGGTATGTGCGGGGGTAGCCCTGTATCATTTCATATTAGAGCATAATTGTAATTAGAGTGGGGAAAGATTTCTTATGAAAAGGAGGTTTCACATACAAGAAAGTAGTTCTTGGGATATTGTAGTAGTTCTAGCAGAGGCTTGGAGTAGATAGGAATAGAATATTCTTTGAGGAAAAGTGAGAGCAATATTGCTTAGTACAAGTTCTGAAGGAAAGAGGGCTTGGAGACCAAACAGAGGATAGTCCTTTCAAAGTGCAGAGGAATGGGAGAACAAGATCATACATAGATCTTGGAGGTAAGATAGTGTGTTTGGTTTCAAATTTAAATTGAAGATTGTGGTTATAGATGATGTATCTCAGTAAAGGACAACAAGAGAAGCTATGACAGGAGAACTAGATGTGTTCTTGAAGGTAGAGTAAAGAAAACACTCTAAAGGAGAAGTGGTAGTGAACCTAAAAAATCCAATAAGAGGTTGGACAGAAAGAGAGGACAACTGAAGTGTTCTCAAGAGATTGTAGAAGCCTAGAAGGAGCAAAGGTGTTGCTGAAGAGGAGGTTCTAGATAGAGTAGCATGCTTACCAAAAGACTGAGTGAGGAGAGCTTAGTGAGGTAAGATTGTGGCCAGGAGGACTAGCTGTAGTAGAGGCTTATTGCAGATGAGTGAAGAGCTCATGAAGGAAGAGAAGAAGAAGATGAAAATTGATAGTCATAGAAGAGGTTCAGAGAGAAGCCACAACAAAAGAAAGATGAAGAAAGATGATTCCAAGGCAAATGGCAAGAGAATGAGTCAAAAGGAAATTGACAAAGAGATTGCTGAGTTAAAAGAACAACTCAATGTATTAAGAAGAATACTTGAGGAAAACCAGAGACTAGGTTGGGTCTTAAGGAAGAAGTCAGTAAGGTGGCATGATATGCAGAGAAGGCTACAACAAAAGTAAGTAAGGTGGCTGAGGGAAAAACTCAAGGAAGTTGAGTTAGAAATGGAAGAGTCCATTTGTGAACCAGAACAGGGAGAAATTTTGGGACAAAGTGAAGAGTACACTAAAGATAAATAATGGAGATCAAGTGAAGATCTCATGGACTATTGGGATAGTTCAAAACAGCATGAGGAGATGTTGACTGAAGATGAAGACTTGAAGACTAAAACTTCAATTGAGACCAAAAGTTCTGATGATTTTAAATTTGACAATTTATATACGTTTGCAGGTGAAACATGTCGAGGACAATTTGCTGATATTGTCATAAACGAAGAAGAAAGCAAGTAAAATCTAAATTTTTTTCTGGAAGAAGATGAGATAGATAGATCTCATATATAGTTGGGGAAAGATATCAAGCAACCAATTGAAGGGCTTGAGGAGATTGAAGAGGAGACCATCAAAGAATTTCTGAATCATATGAAGGATTTAGAACAACAAGGAGATGTGGTGGTATAACCATCAAGTAGGACCATAGGGTCTTATGTTTTTAAAACTGATAGTTTGTGTATGCTGACAAGTATTACAGGACAAAAGCAACCTTTTGAATATATATTCATAGGAGATGAAGATCTAGAAGTAAAAGGTGACAAAGAAAACTTCTCAAATGAAGAAGAATTTGACTGCATACAAAAGGAAAAGTCTATGGTTGAGCCTATAGAAGTTGTCATGGAGATGAGGAATCAAGATCTTATTCTGATGAAGAATGAAGGAATATTATCTCATAAGGGTAATCGAATGAGTTTGATTAATGTTATTGATGAAAAACAAATGCAAGAGAATGTTAATGTAGATGATGAGACAAGGATAACTTTAGGAGAGGAGTTATAGAGGACAACAAGGCAAAATGTACTGAAGAAGAAGGACATCTACTGAAAGATGTTAAGGAAGAAGAAGTCTATGCAAAAGGCTTAGCAAAGGGAAATAGGGCATCTGATGAATTGTCAATAACAAGGGAAGGTATGGAAAATTGTGTGAAATTTCCAAAATATACTCCAATTGAAATTATTGAGTTATATAGAAAATTAGATTTTGAAAGAAGGCAGTTGGAAAGACAGAGGATAGATGTTCAAGAGAGATTACTGAAAAAGGAAGACAAAAGAATTGTCATGAATGACAGTCATAAGAAAAAGGAGATGATAATGAGAGTTCAGCAGACTGACACTGCAAAGGAAGGAGTTCACTCTAGTGGACAAGGGTAGGAAAACATCATTAGGATAGATGGTGTGGCAGAGATACTAATGGACAGTCTCGTGAATTCTTTTGAGAATTCAAAACAACATACTGATGTGCTAACAGAGGAGAAAGAAATAGAGCATCAAACTAAATTGTTGTCAAAGGAAGATAAGACACAGAAGTCTTATGTTTTTTTTTTTTAACAAGTTTTTTATGAGTGCAGGTTTTGTTTCAGGAACTGAAGGAGATTTGGCACAGATGAGCGGCCAAATAAAGATGAGAGAAAAAATTATGTGGATGAATTCAATCCATGGAACAGAGATGCTAAATTGTTGGAAAGAATGTTTGATAGTCATAATTCATTACAGACAGAAACAATCATGAAAGAGGGTAAGTATGATAGGGAGTCAATCAAAGTCAGCATAGGAGTCACAACAAAAGTCAGCATAATAAGAAAAGAAAAAGTTCGAGCAAGAAGAAGAAAAGAAGAAGAAAAAGTAAAACAAAAGCTACAAAGAGAAAGTAACCAACATTAGTTTAAAGAATTAGTGGACAACAACAACAAAATAAAACAAAAAGAAGAAGGTAGAAATATGAAGCAGAACATGGACTAGTCCAAATATGTACTGGAGACAAAGATTGAAGAAATGTGGCAATTGATGATGGAGCAATCCAAATGGAGGAAAATGGTAGTAGGAACAAGAAATATCAATCAAAACTTGAACCTGATTGACAAGAAGAATAAGGTGGAGCAGAAGACAGTAGAAGTGTAGTAGCAACAAGGGAATAAGACATTTGGTTAGTTATAACACAAACTATGGGATCCAGGAAGACAAAGATCAGAAGACACATGATCATGAGATCATGAATATTTTCTACTTTAGGAGTTTGATGTAGGAGCATTCAACCCAAGGGAAATCATTGTAATTAAGTAGACATAGGGGGTCATGTATTTTTAGGAAGTTGGATTCCTAAGCGATAAATTAATGTAATATCAGGCTTTTAAGTGAATTAATTAGATGTGTGAGATATATTGTAAATGCTCTCTAATAAGGATGACATGAGTGGGAAATAATGACAAAAGAATCTAAAGTCAATTAGGAATTTTTAAGTAGTTTCATGATTCAAGGGATGAGAGAGAGCTTTTAGAAATTAATTGAAAGAGAAGTGGGCAGAGGATTTAGGAGATAGTTGAGAGTATTTAGGAGTCGAACCATGATTAGTTCAATAGAACTTTCTGGCATAAATGTAAGCATACGAGCAGAGCTGAAGTGGAGGCCACGATATCGGAAAACAGGCCTATATGAGATAGAGAAGTCTTGAATGTAATCTTTTGGTTATACATATACATAGAGAGTTTTATTCCTAACTATGTGAGAGCATGTGAGACAAGTATTTCCTTAATGTATTATTTGTGAACTCATAGATTCTGTAACAGACATTGCAGGTAGATTCAAAGCAGAGTATAGAGGAGAAAAATGAGCCAATTTGTTTGTGACAGATCTTTGAATCCATTGATAAATTAAATAGAGTCCATAGTTAGTGATAAAAATCACAGAGATCAAGCTCAAGAGGGAGTCGCAGTGGAAATAGTGAAGGAATCAAAACCTTTGAAGAGAAGCTAAATTGGGGAAGAACTAAAGACTTAGCATCAAAACTAAGTAAAAAGAATGAGTGAGAAGTAAAATAATAATGTTGAGCGATCGTTGGATCTTGATGATCAATGGCCATGATCTAATCACAGAAGAGGCCCATAGATAAATATGGCATCAGTAATCAATAACGAAGGAAGATGGTTTTGTAACAGTGAAAGTGGTTTTCGAGCGGCCTCAAAGCCGTAAGCGGTTTTGAAGAACAAGTGCCGATTCCACTCATCAAACAATGTGTGGCAGCGGAGGCGAGAAGAGAAACTGCTTTATCAGGTAGTTAAACCCCGTGTTTGTTGTCTTTCCGAAATCAGTGTGGTCTGTTGGATTTGCTAAGTGCAAATCAACAGTAGGAAACTGTCGGAGTAGCTTTGGAGATCGGGGGAATTAAAGACCATTGAATCAAACAAGAGATGGATGGTCGCGATGTAACCGCTAATCGCATATAGGAGCAGTCAAGGGATAGTGTGATAGAATTCCGATAGGCTGATTAGGGATGTGCTGATGGCCACTGGATCAGTGAATGAAATGGCCGGCGAAGATTGAGTCAGAGTTCGAGAAGAACATGTGCCAAAGGAAAGCGAAAGATACGAACCCGACAAAGTTTATAGTGGTTGGTCTATCGAATTTGAAATCTGAATAAAGGGTTCAGAGTGGAGTTTTTATGTAATCCCTTTGTATTCTATAAAGTGCTTGGCCAAGTCTTTTAAGGCATATCTGAGTTGGAAGGTGGTTAGTCATATATGCATGTAAAACCCATGGAGAAGTCAATAGTCGATGGCGATAAAGGCAATCCTCAGAAAGTGTGCAGAGGCTACAAGGAAGGTGGGAAAAGGTGTGTTATGCTTATAATTCCTTTATAAAAGGGTTTGGAAGAAATTAGCACCGCTAGGGTATTTTACGCAAGAAACATGTATTAACCAATTTTTTGAAAGGGAAAGGTTATATATATGTGAATTATGGGCTCATAAGGATTGAATGAGGAAGCTTAAGTCTTGATAAGAAGGATATATTGGAAGCCTTTAATAAATGGGTAAATGAAGGCTTGCAGATTGATTTAACTCTGATAAGAGGTTTAGGCGGGGAGATTGGTTACTATATAAAAGGAATTGTGAATAAAGGGGCCTTAACCATGTATGGTTTGAAGTTTTGACTCCTTTTTGAGTCAAATACCTGGGACAGATGTATTTATGCATGTTTATGCATACTATGGGTATGTGCAGGGGTAGCCCTAGATCAAGTCCCAATCCATATTAGTGTTGTCTAATGTGAAACTGCATAGTGAGAGAATTGCCATATGCTTTATGTATTGTAACACTGCCCTATATACCTGAAGGTATGTGGATGAGCTACGATATGCTCACGTACGTGGAATAAGGTATCCCACTTGAAATGTATCACAGACAAGTTAGCGGCATGTGTTATGCTTTACGACGCTGAAATGCGTCTGTAGCCTAGACCTCTAAATGTTTTTCGTTAAGTGACAATGCTCCATTAGGTAAATTGAGGTTAATTTTAAGTTGATCTTGCTTAGGAAGTTGCCTTTCAAGTTCACCATGCGATGTATTATGAAATTCCTAGGAATGCAACTATTATGATAAGCATTCTTTCCAATCAATTTTAACAATGAAAACCTTAGCTAATAGGGATAGAGTAATCAGATTTCTTTCGATCAAAGAGCAAAGAGCACAAACTTATGCAATTTCCCTAAGCTATTCCTATGAGCACACACAAACTTTTTCAATGCAAAATGCATGTATTTCTTTTCGATTTCCTTAATGTGAATATGAAAAAAAGGAAACTAATGCACATACAATCAATCAATCTTTAACAAGAATGAAGACTTTACAACAGTTCTATTTCAAAGGAAAAGAAGACTTTTACGACACTTTCTTTCAAACAAATATTAATCGACTATAATCTAACTTTGACTATGGATCGATAATGACAAAGAAAACATTTAAGAAACATTAATCAACCAATTCAAATTAGGGCTATCAAAGGAGATAAAAACTTGTTTTCTGAGACATGACATTCATTGACCAATCAAAAAGCAATTAAATAGAGGAAATTTGGCAAAAAGGTCAATCCAAAGGTGGGAAACTGACCCTAGGAGGATTAGTTTAGCCTTCAATGGGAGGCAATGTGCTTCAGAACACTGTTCCTAAGCTAAGGGTGCTCTGTAGGAGACTGTGTCCCTCACAAGCATGCTAGTGATAGTAAGCCATTTCAAGGGGCAAATTGACATAGTTTTTGACCAAATTAAATGCAATAAAGTTGAAATACAATCAAAGAAAACAAGTAGGGTCTACAAGAGTGTCCTAGGAGGTGGATAAGTGTTATAGACATATTTAGGCACTTCAAACCCAATCACATATGTCGATAAACCAAGGTCTCTTTAACCCCTAAAAGTGTTGTTTCATACCCTAAAGGATCATGGTCAACTGATTACATCATTTCCCAGAAGTTCCACTTGAAAAACCACTCAGAACTGGCCAAAACTGGACCATAGTGATTGCTCCTTGGTCAAGGCATGATTCACACTGATTGCTACACTAGCCAGGTGTAATGCATACGAAAAGGGCCTTCTGTGGGGTGTGACGAGTGACAATAGAAAAATGGCAGAGACAGTTTGCTAAGTGGATGAGTAGGGAATCTTCTAGAAACTTCTCATATGACACTTGCCTCTCTGAATTTGCCCATGAACTATTAGTGGAATGACACTAATAAAAAACCCAGAGCTGACTTACACCATTGCAGGACATCTATATATGGATCCCTCATATAAGAGATCTAGAGGTTGGAATTTTGTAATTTGTAAGTGTTGTTGGTTTCTCTTTGAGAAGGAACATTGTATTGTTGGATGATCTTGCTTTTCATGAGGCGAAGAGGGCTTTGATGTTGATAGGATGATGCTAGATCAAACAACTAGGCTGTAATCCTCCCTTCTACTATTAATAAAGTTATTTGAGTTTTCCTCCATATAATTGTGTATTTGTGAATCTTGTTATTTGTGAATGCAATTGTATGGTCAACGTATTTTTTATTATGCATTGTTTATGATATTATAGATCGATATGCTTTGATGGTGTTTTGTTGCTTTGCCTCTACAAGTATTCTCTAAAGCGGGACAATTAGGAGAGGAGTGGCAAGCTCTATCAAAGGAGAGAGGAAACAAGCAAGGAGCCAAATAGAAGATCCAGGTTGGTCCTCTTTTTCTTCTTGCTTTGATTGTTAATTTTTAAGATAGCTTCCCATCTTAGTGGGACAAGCAGATAAAAAAGAGACTAGTTTTCCCAAGAAAAAATGGAGACTCCACTGGTGAGTGATTAATTTGTTTGTTTGTTATTGTTGTTTGCTTTATAAACTACGGATGAAGCCTGAGGTTATCCATCTAGCCTTTGAACTGCTCTTGCTATGCAATTGCAAAGTAGATGAACGCTACTTTAGTCAATCTCTGGGTTGTTTTATGAACTAAAAATCTGACTTACAAACATTTTGAGTGCCCTTGTGCTAGTTCAATAACCTCCTAAGATCATACTGCTATACTTTGTTTTTATTTTCCATCATAGCTCAACTGAAATAACTGAACTTAGTTGCAAATTTTGGGCAAAAACCAAAATCAGTTTTGCTCAATGGTGCAATGACTGAGTGATATTGTTTCTCTCTTTGGAATTTGTTTTTTCTCCTTGTTTTCAACTCCATTCAGTGGTTTTGCTACATATGATTAGTATCTCATTGTTGAAGCCTCCTTCCTTTACAATATTCAGCCTCCATTGATTAGGATTTTTAAATATTTTTTATGTATTTTTCATCATTTACAGTCCTTCTTTGTCAAAATTAGTTCAATCGAAGTGTCGTTTTTGATGCAAAAGTTTTGTAATTGTCATTTTGGGTCAAGAAGAAGAGTGTTGTAAAGTTTCCCCACTCTAGATAGTTGATTGTACTTTTGTCATTGTATTTGATTTGAATTGTCAGTATTTGAAGTGTTGAAAGTAGTTTTCCATTCGAAATCAAAAGTGTCGTTTTAGTCTTCCTTTCATTTTGAAAAGAAATTGTCAAAATTTCGCTTTGAAGAAAATAGTTTAGATTTGTACTTAGATTTCATTTTTGATATCCTCACATTAAGGAAACGAAAAACAAATACATGAATTTGCATTTTTCATTTAGAATATGTGCGAAAGATGATTTAGGAAAAGTGAATTTAGTGTGTGCTCTTTTCTCTTTATTTGAAAGAATCGTACTCTTCTTTCCTTAGTAGGTAGGATTTTCATTGCTAAAAGAGAATAAATGATTGTTTATCATTTTATATTGCATATTTCAGAATTTTACATCTCCATCACGTAGTGAACCTTGAAAGACAAAATTCCAAAAAGATCAACTCTAAAATAAATCTCAATGAACATAAAAATTCTTTGGGACCTAACGCAACACATCTAGAAGTCTAGGTTAGGGACGTGTTCTGACGTCTTAAAACCTAGTACCTATCGTTTTCATCAAAGGTTCGATGATTCCTCCTCTTTGATATGACAAGTGCCAGTACAGACTTGTGCTCCCTGTACCATCGAGTATATATTGGGAGACCACAATGGGCTTGTTACACTGAAATTTGTCACCATGACTATCTACAGTTAATATGGCTCCATCAATAGTCATATTATCATCCTTGTCAAGCCTTATACCTCTGCTCTTCATGTCAAACTTCAAAAAAGAGAGAAAGTCACTAAAAAACATGTTTATCTCTGGGTACGCAGGTTCTCTCTACCTTGCCTGCGTGTATGCATCCCATACTCATTGTACCTGCGTACTTGTACTCTCTGTAAGCCAAAGGATGGGTGCGTACCCCTGTAAAGGTCAAAAGGTGCGAGTTTCATCTTAAAAAAGTTACTTGTGGTCACTTCTAGAGCCTTCTAGAAGAATGTTTGACGTGTATTGAGCGCCTCCAGATGGTATATGCATCCCTATGATAGAGGAACTTATCCCATCAAGAGAGGAGCTACCCCATCCAAAAGAGGGAGTATCCCATTGATGTTGGAACTGAATAACTTCCTCTAGAACACTATAAATACAGGCTTTGGGCCAAAGGAGGGAGGTGGAAAGCTGAACATTCCAAAGGGTAGATGCTGCTGGAATTAGGACTTCCTTGTAAACTTGTGAGGAGAGATTACCATCCTTTCTTGTTGTCATATTGGAAGTGGGTGAGCTTGTCAAAGTAGAGGAAAACCCTTGCTGGACCCTGGAAGGAACTTGCACAACACCAAGACTCAGGTTGTAATGGTTTCTTTTTTGTTTCCTTAATACAAATAAGTCCATTCTTCTCAATGATTTGTTGTTAATGAATTGTTTCATATACTCCTTGGTATATATGTTGAATATGCTTTGTTTTATGGAATATTCAGGTGTTATGTAATCGTTTGATTGTTAGTGTATGCAGGTTTCAAAGTGAAGGAGGAGCTCATCTGGATCGACGAGGCTGGACTGCTGCAACAAGCGTTGGACTTGAGGTAGGATCGAAAAACACTTGGTTTCTCATAGAATAATGCATGTTTAGAGAAGGATTGCTCTTAATTGTCTTGTTTGTCACTAGAGAGTCTTAGACTCCTAGGGAGGTTAGTTTTGTCAGCAAAAATAACTCTTTCTGCATGACAGGATATACTAGACAAAGAAATTTATTTGGTAAGGTTAATTATGAAGGTGTCTCAGAAGAAGACAACAACAAGAAAGGGAAGAAGCAACAACAAGAGGAAGACAGCAGCAGTCTATGAAAGCATGGCAAGTGGAGCATTGCAGCATAAGATATGGAGACCTGGAGAACAGTTGAAAGGAAAAGAAATAGGCAGAGATAAATTACAGAACAAAGTATGAGATCTAGGGGGACAAATATGAGAAGCACATGATCTAGAGATCATGATTATTTTCTACCTAGGGAGTCTGATGTAGGAGCATCATGGTTCCGAAAATGTGTACATTTAGTAGAATATAGGTGGTCTTTTGTTTTCAAAAGAGTGGTTTTCCTAAGTATATAATTAATGTAATTTGAGTGATTTAGGTGAGACATTTAGAATAGGAGTTAATTAGATATTGTGAGGATATTTGTAAATATTCTCGAATGTGGGAGAACTTGAGTGATGATGAGTTGTTAGTATAGATTGAAATATTGTAAATCTTATAAATTAGTTCATGATTTATGGAGGATCCTTAAGATTAGTTGAAATTTGAGATCCTCAAGCAATAAAGAAGATATTTTAGGAACTAATTGAGGACCTAGAGGATTCTTAGGATTTAGTTGAGAAGATTGAGGATCTGAACCAAAATTAGTTAACATAATCCTTTTGAGTGTAATGTGTAAGCCTCGAAGGCTTAAAAAGAGTTAGTCAAGTCGAGTTAGAGAGTTAAAAGACAAGAAGGTTGGATTGTGAGCCTACGGGCAAGGAAATGAGAAAGGGCCATTATAGAGACCATGTAAAGGCAGATCGGGACAAATTTAGATTGTAAGCAGGTTTTTATTTGTATCTGTACATTTGTTTAATGAATGAGGAAATTGAATTCATTGTGACTGTGTGTGTCATTCCTTTTATGTGTTGAGTGATCCGTAATTGGGAATTTATGGTTTTTGTGTGATAAACCATGATGAATGAATTCAAGTTAAATTTCTTAAATTCTTTCTGAGTGACAAAATACTTACCGTCTAGGTAGAATCCATGTGATTCCAGTCGGATTTAATAGATTTATGTATAGGTCAAGTAAAGAACAAATTACGAAGTCTGGAAAAAGAGAAATAATATAGATAGTATTATGTATTCTAGTTCGAAGTGGTGTTAAGGAATACAGAGGAAGATAGTGGTAAAACTATATGAATCCAATTAAAGAAATCAGTGCAAAGATCAAAGGTATAATCTAGTCGATAATATGAGTGCCAAAGGAAAGAAAAAATTGTGTTATAATTTGTTGGAACAATAGATGGGAAGATCTGTGTGTCCGGAGTTGGAATGTTATAAACCGGCATGAAGGTTTATCATGGAAGTTTGGTTCCTAAGGAATTGGAGCCAAAGTGAAACAAGCCAAAGTGAAATGTGTAACTATGGAGGTTAGGAGTCTACAGGTGCCTTGATCAGGATTGAAGTGCCGCACTAAATCCTAGCCATCTATCGCATCTTCAACCGCTTACATCACAGTCAACTGTGGGGGTTAAGTTTTTCTTAACCCGTGTGTTAGTTGAAGGGTTGCAAACCATTGGATCACTGTTGATGCTGACCGTTGGATTCATATCACGTTGCATCATTCATGAGTAAATGAACCTTGGCCGGGGGAAATTACGATATGCGATGTGCGATGATCGAGTGAACCATCAACCGTTGGATTAATGATGAGATCAACAATGGAGAATTAATCTGATAAGGTATGTGCAAAAAATGGAAAGTCAACATGAGAAGTCAACGTGGACCGGTCGTTGTTCAATTGTTGTTCAATTGATGTTCAATTATTGTTCAATTGTTTTTCAATTTTTGTTCAATTGTTGTTCAATTGCTGAGCGGACCCAAGAAGTGCATGGATGCGAGTTTAATTTATTTGGAGTCCATTTTTATGCATTTAGGTGGGACCGGTGTTAGTTTTGTGTATTATGTGTTAAAGCGTTGTTCGGTGATTGGTCAGGTTTTTGTTGAAACCCACCAATGTAAACACTTCCAATTTGTATAGGTGGGTCATAACCCATAGGTTCATGGTAATGTTATTATTAAAACCAGGGAAATTGCCTCTAGGTGATTTTTCCTGCGTCACTAACAGTGTCATGATACTTAGTTATCATCTTCATCATTTCATACCCTGTTTCCAACATCCTTACTAGCTTCCAAAACAATATTATCAACTCACACTTGGTTACATCTTCATCATTAACCCTGATTGGCCATCATAATCATTTTATACCAAAATACTACTTTAGTATTCATTCTAGATATATTTATACTCATTCATTATTGTATGCATCTAACATGTCTATATGCACCAGCTTTTAATTTTCCTAATGCTTGTCAGTCCATACACATTATTAACTATTAAATCCCTTGTAATTATATAATGTGCATGCTCTTACTCAAGTTGATGAACACTTTTAAATTAGCAAGAGATAAGCTAAGGCATTCCAAGTTTTAATTATGGCTACATAACTTGGCCATGTGCTTCTACAATTATCATTCTATTGAGTTATTTAGAGGAAATATAATCAGCATCCTAAATATATCCTTCCCAACTTTAGGAGTCAATAATCCTTCATTCACTACATCTTCAATAATCCTATCTCAATTCTTAATAGTGATATTTTATCCATTTGACATAGCCTACGACATCACTCTTCCCTCAACCTTGGGTCTATACAACCCTTCTGATGTATCCAACAATGTTAGTTCCCATGTCATACAAACTTGTTATTGTGCTCCTTGCTCTTGAACCTATGCTCTATGATTTACATTTGATCCATGCTGACTCAATTCCTTATCCATTTCTCCAAAATTCTATCTTTTTGGTCTATCTCTGGCCCATGCAGCCATAGTCTTGAACAATTACTATGAAAATTGTATCTCCAATGTCTATTTCTTGGCCTATCCAAGTCTAGTGTTTAGATAATATAAGCCCTAATTTTGGCGAAAGCTTTATGAAATTTCGGTGGGGAAAAGGATGCGAATGAACCATCACGGGTTTCGTTAGGGTTTTGACAGTACCCTGCAAGCGGCAGGCCTGTGGAGCCAGAAACCTGCAGCAGAAACTGGTGTAGCAGAGCGCCGTGGACAGCACCATAATGGACGGAACAATGTTTCCCCCCCAGGGGGAGGGCCAAGAGCCTCCCCCTTCTCCGGACGCGAGAGCACGACAACGGGCAGATGGGGACAAACCAAATGAAGTCAATGAGGGTACCAGGCACGACAATCAACAGCAGGGTAAAGATTCTGAGACATAGCACAGAAATAAGGCAAGTTCCTCAACTTGCAAACCTGTTGCCACTAAAAGACCACAGGTGTTCTTTCCAAGTGAAAGAATCAACGCCAGGATACAGTACATGCGGGATCATGCATTGATCGGCAAGTTTATAGGGATTTGGCCTACAGAACGATCTCTGAGGGCTTGGATCAGCACTGTTTGGCATCCAAAAGGGGACATATCTTTGCATTTAGGAGCGAAGGGTTTCTTCACTGCTGTTTTCAACTGCCTTGAAGACTGAACCAAAATCCTAGAAGGAGGGCCATATTTTTTTAACTCAGCAGGCCTATTTCTCAAAGGCTGGGTGGAAAGATTCAACCCAGACAAGGAGGATCTGAGTTACGCGCCAGTTTGGATCAGGCTTTACTCTTTGCCCTGGGAATATTGGGAGGAAACTTCACTGCAGGAGATTGGTAACGCTATTGGCGAATTTGTAAGGGTAGCAGAGGAAACAAGACTACGCAAGCAAATCTCATATGCCAGAATATGTGTTTACATGGATCTCAAACAACCACTGCCAGATACGGTAAGCTTCTTTCACGAAGACTTTGAATGGGTTCAAGTAATAGACTATGAACAGGTTCCATTTCGATGTAGGAAATGCCATGAAATAGGACACCTGGATAGAGACTGCCCTCTAAATAAGCCACCCTCCATGCCGGACAAATCCTGCAATCATTCTCCTGATGGATTCACAAAAGTTGTCAATAGAAGAAGAGGAAACAAAAAACACACCAACAATCCCAAAGCAAATCCTAGCAATAAGGCAACATCTAGCAATAGATTCGAAGCTCTGAACAAAACAGATGAGAAAGGCTCGGACGAGGAACAGGAGAAAGACGAAGCGAACCAGCAACAGCAACCAGGGGAAACATCAATGCAAAGAGGGAAAAAAATCACCCATCAAGACCACTTGAAAGAACCTCAGAACAATACGTCAAAGCCAAATGAGAAAATGGATATGGAGTACTCTCAATTAAGCGGAAAAGCCTCGACAGAACCTGAAGATATTCTTCAATCGCCCCAAATTATGGATGAGGACCTGGAGCCCCTTGACATCGGAGAGCTGGATATTCCAGGTCTGGAACAAGCATGTCGTACAGGGAGCTTTGAACAAATCCCAGAACAGCAGGTAGACAATCTAGTAGCGGTATTAAGCAAGGCACAAAAAAAATATTCTCTAGGGGTACAGATTGGCAGTCCATGGGACGGAAAATTCAAAACCAAGGATAGCAAAAAAAGGGGACGGAAAACCACCCTAGAAAGAACAATCAAGATAGGAGAGATTCTGGTGGAGTCAGGGCGATACGCCAAGTTGACTAAGTACTTCGATGTATACCCCAACCCTTCTCAATGAAGTTAATCTCATGGAATATTAGAGGGCTTAACGGCCCCAGGAAAGGAAGAATCCTAAAAAACATGTTGAAGCAAGAAAAACCCAGTATCCTCTTTCTGCAAGAGACGAAATGCAACTCCACAGCTCTGGAAAGAATCGCTGCAAAGGCCTGGCCAGGAGGGCTAGTCACAGCAGTAGATGCACATGGGGCTTCTGGTGGCCTAGCCATTCTTTGGGATGCCCGGCTAATCCACCTCAGCAACATTCAAGCTAACAAGAACTTCATACAAGCGACATTCCACCTCTTAGGTATGAATTCTCATGGACTGCTAACTAATGTGTATTTCCCACAGGAAATAGCTCAAAAAAATCAACTTCTGAACACTTTATCGAATCTCAATAGAGATAGACCTCTCCCTCTATGGATCTCTGGAGGAGATTATAATATGATAGCCAGTATGGACGAAAAAAGGGGGGGCAGAAGTAACTCAAACAATGACGACGGTCTTCTAAAGAACTTCATCAACAGCAACTGGCTAATGGACATCACAACCAGCAACGGAATCTTCACCTGGACAAATAAGAGAGCAGGAGCGCAACAAATAGCATCGCGCCTTGATCGGTTCCTCATCTCTGACAACGCAACTCATGTTGGCGGAGAATTTACAGCTTCTATTATCCCTTGCTCTGGATCGGATCATTGGCCCATAGAGCTCCAATGGAACAGGCCTGGACA